>BLKR01001345.1:0-303262 GCA_011170035.1 Teleogryllus occipitalis
TCTCTCTCTCTCTCTCTCTCTCTCTCTATATATATATATATATATATATATATATATATATATATATATATATTATATAATATTAGAGATATATGCGAGTAGCTGTTGTTGTAGTGCTCGCATTTCCTTAATCGTATAAACAAGGATTCTCTTGTACCAAATTCACCCGTAATTCGTCGAACATAATTAGTTTATTCGCCATGTCAAGTTAAAGTCACAATAAACATTGCCCAAATTATTACTTTAAATACACTACACGCATCAAACCTGTTCGCAAACTAGTTTTCAACATTACAATAACAAAATGACATAACCATAAACTACCTCAACACAATCTGAAATCGAACTTCCTCGCAGCTCTCTCGTTGGTGTTCGGTAGAAGTCCGACGTAAACTTCACGTAAAAGCTTGGAGCTTGTGAACTCTTTAAGTTTACGAACTAACGTCTACGGTTACGTCAAGGCATTGTGAATGGTCTCGCTTAGTAACTCATTTGTAGGTTTTGCGGGCTGCGTTGCGTTCACGTGTAAGTTTGCATGAGTGAATGAGGCCTCACGGAAACATGCAGCGCCGTGGAACGAGCGTTAAAACCGACAAAGAACTGATTACTAAGAAAACGTTGATGTTGATTCTCTCTAGTGAACGAAAGTCTTCATTCAGGACGAATATAATTCAATCATCCGTACAGTTGTTATTAATATGTACTTTAAAAATATTGTTAGATAACAAATTTGCGAGTGAGTTAAATTACTAGCTCTTACTTTTTAATCTAGAGTGAAAATCTGGTATTATGGTTGACAAAAAGTAACAAGAGCATTGTCAGATTTTATTAATGGGATGATCATCTAATTGGTACGATAAATTATATTTTTATGTTATACCATCAATAATTTTCCATAAATTCTTAAGAAACAGTCGTTTTGCGAGTTAGTGTGATGCAGATAAATAATATCAATTACATAGGAAAGAAGTTCATTGATACTTTCAATATCTTTCTCCAAAGTATAATTATTATTTGATTTAAAAATCATAGGTGCTCAGAATCGCATATTTTCTCGCATTGTTTCTAACCTTGCAATTTTGGAAAGTGAAACCTGCTCCATCTTTTTAAACGTGCCCTTGTTCTCTCCGTGAAAACAATGAAAAAAATTGTGAAACGGTTTTTGAGCAAATGTTTTTTTATAAACTCCGTTACCTTCAAGCAGAAATTGCGCAAAAACTCGGTTTTGCAAAAATGGACAAACGGACGGGCAAACAGACGTTTTGCTGTTAATGAGTTTTTCGGTATCAAGGACTCACAAAACATGGAATCTGACTACAGAACGTGTTAAAGGAAGTAATTGACTATATACAGGAACACGATTTATTCATTATCTAGACCCGACAAAGAGAGCTTTCGTGTCAAATTTCGCAGTTTTGGCGCACGATTAATACATTCTCTTCCTACGATTGAATTGTTTTAACTGTTCACCAACAAGTTCTTGAAATATATTTCGTTTTTGGCCACTAGATCTACATTTTCTATCTCTTAAATGTGCAAGAAATTGAAAATTTGATTGCTTTTTCAAATTTGTTACATTTGACGCTGTGTTTTCGTTTGTAACGCTTATAGTCCACTACGGTGATGTTGCCGGCTCGTAATCCACGTCTGACTCGGTCATTTTCACGCTGGGCGGAGCGGATTCGGCACGAAATCGTCGCTGGAGCATCCGACAAGTGTAGTGTAAGCAGAGACACTCAATTAAGATTTCCGTGGATAATCTGAGACCATCACTAAAGTTTGCTTGTGCCAGAAGGCGGTTATTTTAATATTTAGCGCGTTGCAGTCACGAACAAACGCACGCAGGAGAACTGGAGCAGAACTCGGAGCAGGAAGCAAAGCGGCAGACGACCAGTGGCTGCGCATTAACTCCCACCGTTGGAACCCAAATGAGTGGGGGAGTGCATAGTGGGTGGAGGCGCGACAACAAAACTTGATCGTGACTTCCCTGAATGTAGTGCATGCTGTAGCGGAGAGGTGGCGGTGTTCCACCGCGGTACACCGTCAGATGTGGCGCCGACCTCACGTCGTCTAGCAGGATTTTGGCCACTAGGATTCTCCCTCAGAGGCGTCCACCCCAACCGGCAAAATCTTTTACCTCACATCGGCTTGCATGCATTTTTATCCTCTAGGAATCTCCCTCACAGACGACCGCCCCAGTCGGCAAAATCTTTCACTTCTCGACATGTGTGGTAATGTATTGTGTGTAGGTGCAAGTGTGTACGTGGTAAAAGGAGAGGAGATACAAGAATGAAAAAGGAAAGATCGCGCGCGATCCGTGGCCCGTTTGTTAGGGTACTACTCCGGCATTCGCCTATTGTTAATCGGAGAAAGCATGGAAAACTATCGATGAGGGCAACCTGCTTCTAGGTTTCTCCTACAAAGAGTGTCTAGATGTAGCTAATATTGAAAATGAGCCAACTCCGCCGGTCAGACCGAGGTGTAGCAGCCCCAATGTGAACACGCCAATTGTCTGCTTCGCTTCTATCCGAAAAGCCTCAAGAAACATAGAGCGGAACTTATTTGTACTTCGCCCTGAAGAGAAGAGACGGCCAAAGGCGGCACGGAAGAGACGGTCCTTCCCGTGCGGTGGGAAGGGGCCGCGGTGGGAGCGGTGAGGGCGGTTATGGTGGTGAGGGGTGGTGGCGGTGGGGCGGTGGGGGCGGCGTGGGCGGGACGCGGCGGGGGCGGGGGCGGCGTGGGCGGCGGGACCGGCGGGGGCGGCGGGGCGGCGGGGGTGGCGGGGACGACGGGAGCGGTGGAGGTGGTGAGGGCGGTGCGGGGCGGCGGGGGCGGCGGGGACGGCGGGGGCGACGGAGGCGGCGCGTGCGGCGGGGAGCGGGGGCGGCGAGGAGCGGAGGCGGTGGGGACAACAGGGGCGGTGAGGGTGGTGGGAGCGGCGGTGTTGGCGACGGCAGGGGCGGCGGGGCGGTGCTAGCCATGAAGGTCGCCGCTGTGGGCGTGGGCGTCGGGATATTTAAACGCGCGCGTGTCCTACCGCAACGACTGTCCTCGACGCGTCGCCGTCACCCTTCCCTCCCTCCCTCCACCCTCTCACTCACTCTCTCCCTCTCTCTCCCGATTTGTTTCGACCTTTACACCCTTTATATTCCTTCTTGAGAAGATAATTTTTGTTCGCGTGACAAGATTTTACATAGTTTCCTACAAAATCATCACTTCACCGTGACTTTAAATTATGCAATAGTGAGGAAAAGACCGACGTGATAAGGAAAAGAAAGACAAAATGAAAAGGCTAATAAGTGCTCAGTTACAAACAACTCTAGTATTTAGTCAGATCTAAGCGCATCTCAGTATATTATTACGAACTGAACACAAAAATTCTATAGGTTGGAATACAGCACACAACAAACTATCGTAATTGTTGGAGCACGAATCAAGAATAACAATGGATATTTTTTATTTGATGACATCAATGAAACACACTTCGCTTTGGGGCAAATATTTTATTTGTTACTGAGTAGTCAAAAGGGTCATTTAAGAAGTGAAACTTCCTCAGAGGGGTTTACTACCCGTTTAACGAGCACCTGCGAAACAAACTTAATTAAACGACGGATTATTGGGTAAAACTTTGTTATAGCTGAAAACCTGCAATGGTGAAATTTGGTATTTACAATAAAGCAATGACAAGAGCAATCCTTCAGATTGTCGCAACCACTGTTTGCGGCACAGCCAGTCGAAAGCACAGGTCAGCCTACCGAAAATAATGTGCTTTTTAGGAGATTTTAGAGCCAAATAAAATTGGACTGATTACATAAAGATACTGATTACAATTGAAAGAGAACTCTCTCTCTCGCTCTCTCTCTCCCTCTATATATATATATATATATATATATATATATATATATATATATATATATAGCTCCTCACACTTAAATTACTTACAATTCCACCATAATAAATAATTGTAAATATATAGTTGCTGCGTGTAAAAAACTTATGTCAAAATGTTTAACTCGTTGAATATTTTCAGCTCGAATGACATGTTAAGATGTTCCCGTTGTCGTTAGCTTGTTCGCATCTTCCCAACTAAACTTCGGACATGATTGCGAGCTTGCATGGGAAAGCTGCATTTCCAATTACGGTTTTTGGTGTTCTAGATTGGAGGAAAAATACTAGTTCAGAGGAACAGTGATCCTCTTGTAGGCTAAGAAGGTGAGTCATGGTTGTGTTTAAGTGCTCCTGAGAGGCAGTCGAATAGAAAAAGTATCAACGCAATCGTAATATAGCCCGTAACTATAGAAAATATACAAATTATGAATACAGTAAAACCTCGTTAGCACAAACTCATTTACCACGAATTTAGCCATAACACTAAGAAAACTTGGGTCCCCGCAAGGGATTACAGTAATACGCAAATTTATAATAATCCGATAACACGAACTCCGATTATTTCGGTCCCTTGTAATCCGTGTTAATGAGGGTTTACTGTACATAGTTCACATAACTGAAACACTATGTTAATTTGAATTCATTTTCGTTTTTAACAAAACTCCTGGCAACATGTTAACAACTGTGGACACAAGGGTATTTATGTAACATTCAATATATTCATTCAGCTTGTTGCTATAATCAGTGTGTATTTGTTTAACATACTGATGATAAATGTGTAGACTGAGGCTTCTGTAGCCCCCAGGCACCTAAAAGAGGTGTCCTAGGAACTTGCAGAATCACACTCCACTCATCGAGGACGTACGAAACAAAAAGCGAAGTCGTCGCAGCAGGAGCTGCGTTGTCGAGGCTGAGTGAGACGGGCGGAAGGCGGCCGCTGAGTCAGGCGGGAAAGCCCCACACACTCACCTGCTCACCCACCCTCCCACACACCCTCCCACGCAGGGCCGAAATCGGCGTCTTCTCTGGATCACAAAACTGTAATTATTCCTCTCATCGAAACCGCAAAACGATGGAGAGTTGTTTCACGAAACAGAGGTTACGAGAGGATTTCAGCGAACTTTTGGCAGCCCGACTTAACTAGCAAACGGGTAAGAAAATATTTTGACAGCCCTATGTATATCTTAGATTAGATTACGTTAGGTTAGTGTAAAAACACCGGTAGTGGCTACTGCCTCAGAGGTGGGTGGCCCTACAAGTACATTTAAAAAATAGGAATTTGAAGGCTCATGGTTTGAAAACTACAGAACGTGAAGTTCATGTGGAGAAGTGTAATGTCTTTTTACTTTTTTGAATTTAAATAAAAAGGTCAAAAAAATTGACATTGGCTATCCAAAATAGTAATTCGTACTGATTCTTTCTGGACAAGAAGTGGACAGAGTGGACATAAAGTGAACATGAACAGAGGTGCAAAATAGAATTGTCATTTCAAACTACAAGGATATGACCATATCCAAATTTTCCAACAATTTTCCAACCTCTACTGGAAAAATGGGAGCTTGATAATAAACTAATCAAAAACAAAACACATTCAATATTGGCTATTTTTAAGCAAAAGATCTTTCTTGAGATATACTAATCGCCCATTGAGTTTTACTTGTCTAAATTAGTGCTACAGACCAAAAATTTAAAGAAAACTACAACAATTGTTTTAAATATGGCGACTTCTAGTGCTTTTATTTTAATGTTCGCTCTCAAAGAGGAGCGTCTCACGTTTTCGTTGAGAACATTGTTGACCCCTTGAAAAGGACTAATTCTTTTAAATATTAAAAATAAATAATTCTGCGAATTTGATTTGTTAATGTACTACCTTACACACATGGAATTTAACACAACAAGATATGAAATCTCTAAGAGAATGACAAAGAAACATGGAGAGGAAAATACTACACATCAGACTGAAGGATAAAGTAAAGAACGAAGAAATTGGTGAACAGAGCGGTTTAAAGGATATAACAGCAAGGGCCCAACAACTAAAATGGAGATGGGGTTGTCACGTGGCAAGATTAAAAGCTGACAGATGGACATATGTGTTCACAACCTGGGACCCACTATTATTTCAACTCTCATTCCGGCCAAACTGAACTGTAGAGCGCATTCGGCGAATAACAGGCAAACATGATACGCATTCATTTCACAAACTTTGGCTAACTTGTGCAGAAGTTATGGTTATTATTTTTATCAGTCCGCTAACTGGAAAATATTTGCATGAAGTCAATGTATTATGTAGTTGGAATGCACAAAAAGCACACTTATAAACTGCCTTTTGAAGAAATAATTATTCACATCCACATTTTTTATTAAAATTTAGTGTACCGCAAGTTTAATTGATGAAAGTGTAGAAGGCAAGCATATGAAATACTGCGTTTATGACCAAACTATTTACATCGTGACTCATTGCACACGTATACATTTTCATAGCAGATTTTCGGCATGCTTTTTCTATCAATATTGTTTTTAGTGACGATATCGGAACAATGTCAGTCACTCGTGAAAAGACTTTGTCTTCTCTCTCGTCCCCGCAGTGGACTGTCACTTTGAGCACTCACAGCTGGCAGTCGGCTCGTGTGGCTGATGGAAGAATACATTTCGCCTAGCGATGCGGTGTTCGACGACGCACAAAGGCTTTATGCTTCGATTTAAACATTGGCTCTGTTGAAGAAAATCAGCTGTTACGGTGTCATCCAATTGTGAGCTTGGATGACCCCTACAGTAGTGACGCCTAAGATTCCGATTGGATGACACCGTAACAGCTGATTGATTGATTGATTTTTTCGTGTTTCCGGGCGCGTCAACTACTTCGGTCATTAGTCCCGTTAGTGTAGTGCATGTTATTTTTCTCGGGAGATGGCAGTGATCTTCCCCCGCTGGATGGCGAGATCCGGCGCCGACCTACCGTCGGCTAGTGGGGTTTCCCCCTAACCAGGACTCTCCCACCAACGGGGCACCGCCCCAGTCGGGACAAGCTCAACGGGGCACCGCCCCAGTCGGGACAAGCTCTAAGCTCCCGACCGGGCTCCCGGAATATGTGGTAGTGTAGTGCATGTTAGTGTAAGTGTGTGTGTAAGGGGAGAGGATAGGACAAGGAAGAGGAAGGACAGATCGCGGGCGGTCCGTGGCCCGTTTGGTAGGGTACTGCTCCGGCATTCGCCTGGTGTTGATCGAAGAAACCACGGAAAACTACCGATCAGAGCAGCCGGCCGCTAGAATTCTCCTCCAGACAGCAGCTGAATTCGACGTAGCTGAAAATCGAGTGTCGAAAATCCTGCCGCCGTGGGGAGTGGGAACCTAGGACCTCCCAGTTAGAGGCGCTGCAGTGACATCAGTTGATGCACTAAGCTACCGCTACCGGTGTAACAGCTGATGATCTGTCAAAGGACACTAAAGAAATCGAAGTGTTGAACCGTCGTCCACTGGCTTCAAAAGAGCGTGCGCGTTGAGGGAGAGGAAGCGAGGGCTGCGTGCACGGGCCATCACCAGCCCCGAATCATGCAAATGCCGGTGAAGCAACAGGGACAGGGATTGGAGCATCAGGGGCCCTTCCCCCTCCCCTGCATTCCTGCTCCCCCCCACCTCCACTCCACGCGGCATTCCTTTCTTGAGGAGCCCGCGAAGGCGCCCTCCCCCGAGGACGAGAGCCGCTCTCAGGGTCAAGGAGCTTTCTCCCACCGCCCACCGCCCACCACGCGCACGCACGCACACACACCGGCTCAGGGCGTCCACTCGTGTCACCGCACAGCCCCTGACAGCTTCACACGCAACGCGCGCGCCGGTTCGCTAAAGCCACTACCGGGAGCGGTAGCTCAGGGCATCAACTGTCACTGCAGCGCCTCTGACCGGGAGGTCCTAGGTTCCCACTCCCCACGGCGGCAGCATTTTCGACACTAGCTTTTCAGCTAGGTCGAATCCAGTCGCTGTCTGGAGGAGAATTCTAGCGGCCGGCTGCTCTGATCGGTAGTTTCCCGTGGTTTCTCCGATCAACACCCGACGAATGCCGGAGCAGTACCCTAACAAACGGGCCACGGACCGCGATCTTTCCTATCCTCATCCCTTACACATACACTTACACTAACATGCACTATACTACCACATGTTCCGGGAGACCGGTCGGGAGCTTAGAGCTTGTCCCGGCTAGGGCGGTGCCCCGCTGGTGGGAGAGTCCTGGTAAGGGGGAAACCCCACTAGCCGACGGTAGGTCGGCGCCGGATCTCGCCATCCCGCTGAAATCACCGCCATCTCCCGAGAAAAATCATGCACCACACTAACGGGACTAATGACCAAAGCAGTTGACGCGCCCGGAAACACGAATCAATCAATCAAGCTAAAGCCACTCTGACCTTCTGTTTTTCTTTTCACGTTGCAGGATTGACCATAGATGCACGTAAGGGTAGGAATATTGACCACAGTAGTTGACGCGCCCGGAATCACTAATAATCATCATCTGACAAAGGGTACCGATCTACGAATTCCATCCTAGCAGGCGCTACACTCTCACTGATGTGAAACATATCTAGCTCATTTTCGGCATGGTTTCCTGATAGAAGTACACAAAGGGGAATGTAGTACAATGTACTAAACATATTACTAAGTGATCATGTAGTAAATCCCATTATTCGTGCGATAAGATACACTAAACATGATTTAGCTTCGTTTAGTTCATCAGACCAATGAAAATCGAACAAAGTACGAACGAAGAATGTTAGTGGTACTGTACTTGTTTCATAGATAAAATCATTCGGTGAGATCTACGTTTCATGACGTCACACTTACTAAACTGTGCTTATGAAGCGCACGTTCTCTGAAATCTGACCAATTTCAATGGTTATAGAGCTTATGTCAACTCTAATAATTCAACTATGTATGCAGTATTACACGTTGTATAAAAGACAGTATTTTATTGATTTTAAATAATTGTATGTTGTACTAGCGTATCCGTGCGAGAATTCTCGCATGTTAAACGCCACCCTATTTTTTCCTAAGGGTTTCGTGAAACTGAAACATGGGAACATGTGGTCCGTTTCCATCGTAGTTCCCTCCACAATTAGGTACAGACCACGGCAAAACGTTAAATCAATGGTTGCACTACATGCATAAGAAACAATCTTCATAATTATCAAGTATCTATTAATAGTACTTCTTGTTGTTGCCGCGGGAGGAAATCTTGAATTAATAATTATCCAAATAAACTTGTCAGTCAGCGCAAACCACGGTGTACACAGAAAGCATAAATATACGATGGAGGAACCTAAGCGTGACGTCACAAAGATGGCCACAAACACCAAGGGCTGAAATATAGGCCATGAAGGAATATATTGTTTTCCTTCATGTATAGGTGGTGTTGGTACTATCGATAAGCCCCGAACCGGCAAAAATTTAATACTATGACCAAGAATATTTAATCCTATAGATTACGATGTGAAAAACGTTTCTTTGAGGCCTTTAGCCTCTGCATTTCAGTTTTTAAGCCCCATGAACGCTTTGTTTAGGAGTTATTTAAATATACAACTGTCAGAGTGTTGCGGGTTGCATTAGACACGAATATTTTGATGCGTTTTTTAAAACCAACCCTTCATATTTTTAAAGTCAAAGTTCAATTCGCCACGTCCTCGTGAATTTATATTTCTTTAGAGACCTCATTTGTAATAATTGGTTGTGTGCGAGAGCCGCAAAAGGGATGTATACTACTGAAATAATACAGCAGACGATTTTAAACTAATGGTAGAAATACCGTCGGTATCCAATGTCGACAGCTAGTGTCCGTAACCGTTCTTCTTGGCTAGGGTCTGTCAGCTTGCCGAAGTGCGAGTCTATGCCGTTGGGTGGGTTGCTGCTTGGAAGCCCCAGTTGCTAAAACTGCCTGGCTGAAGGGACAGAAAGGAAATATTCCCTTTCACTTTTCTCCACAGTGGGGCTTACTCTACAGCATTTAGAAATTCATGAAACGCTACTCTTCATAAAGTAATTTTCACTCAATGTGTTTTGTAAATATTACCTGTTTAGTGAACTTTTCTATACGAGCTTTGGTTTGTTTAATTAAACAGCAGTTTCGTGAACGTGACTAAACACTGTTCTTCTAAAATATACTAGACCTTATAGTTCAATCTATTTCGTGTTTAATTGTACGAAACACTTACACTTCCATTGTATGAACGCTCCATTTCAGCCAAACTTTGAACCTCTGCATGAACGCGTCTCGACTGAGTGAGATAGAGTACTGCGAGCTTTCGGGCGAGTCAACTGGTAGTGACTTTACTACCGTGAGTAGAGGACATATTGTGGCCCGCGGGTAACGACATTCCTCTGCCATTAGAGCGGGTGCTCCGGCCGCAATCTGCACTTCGCCTTTCTTCGGAGTTTCTACACTGCAGATACCTCCTCGAATGGGGCACCGCCCCATCCGGGACAACCTCTTAGCTCCCGACTGATCTGTCGTGAGAGGTAGTGCATATAAGTGTAAGCGTGTGTGTAAAGCAAGAGGATGCGTCAAGGATAAGGAAGAAAAGATCGCGCGGTCCCTGGCTCGTGTGTCCGGGTACTGCTCCGGCATTCGCCAGGTGCTGATCGGAGAAACGATGGAAAAGTACTGATCAGAGCAGCCGGCTGCTAGAATTCTCTTCCAGACAGTGGCTGAAAGCACCTAACGATGTATTTATTAAACGTGCAAGTTTTCTTGAGGCCGAGAGTACCCGCACCTCTTTGCTAATATCAGATGAATTAAGAATAAACGTAGGAGACGACCCTTGTTGAGAAAATCTAAATATCAGAAATCCTCATTCCCGTATAATAGAAACTATTTTACAAATAAAGAAGAATTGCAGAATTTATATAATAGTCCCCTTGTCGAAGTAAGCCATTGCTCTCGCATCTAGCGAAATGAGGTCTCAAGAAAACCTGCGCAGGTAATAGCTTGTGTCTAAAATTCTGCCACCGTCGGGAGTTGAACCCCTGGACCTCCCGGATAGAGGGGCTACAGTGACATCCGTTGGAGCCCTGTGCCACCTCAGTCGGTGCTATTGTCTGTGACCGTTAATGTTGTGTTGTGTGGTATATTAGGGTACTGCTCCGGCATTCGTCTAGTGTTGATCGGAGAAACCACGGAAATCTACCGATCAGAGCACCCGGCAGCTGGATTCGACCTAGCTATATTGCTAGTGCGTAAAATGCTGCCACCGTCGGGAGTAGAACCTGGAGGCTGCCGGACAGAGGCGCTGCAGCCGCAGCGGTTGTTGTGCCTGAGCCGGGCGGCGGCTGGACGGCGCTTCCTTCGGCGCCGCTGTGGAAAGCTGAATCGGCGCTGCGGTGAGCGGCGGCGGCGGTGGCGGTGGCGGTTGCGTGGACGAGCGGCGCGGCAGGTGCGGCCCCGCGCCACGGCACGGCCCGGCCCGGCCCCTGCCCGGCCCGGCCCGGCTCGGCTCCGCTCGGGTGGGCTCGGCCCCGCTCGGCGCGACCCGGTTCCCGGGCGGAGTGAGCGGCGGCGGCGCGCCCTCTCCCAGGCCCCGCCGTCGCGCGGGCCACTCGCCGCCGCCGGAAGCGGGAAAGGCGGCCGCGCAGACAGACATTCCTCCGCGGCCACAGGCCACAGCCCGGCTTTTCCTCGCCCCGTTACCGCCTCCCCGAAAGGGCTCGGCCACACTGCAGCCCCTTAGTACGACCGGCAGCGGGGGCTCAGTGCATCAACTGGTGTCACTGCAGCGCACCTGACCGGGAGGTCCTTCAAGGATTTTCGACACTAGCTTTACAGCTAGGTCCAATTCTCGCTGTGTGAAGGAGAATTCTAGCAGCCGGCTGCTCTGATCGGTAGTTTTCTCCAATCAACACCAGGCGAATGCCGGAGCAGTACCCTAACAAACGGGCCACGGACCGCGCGCGATCTTTTCTTCTTGCTTGTCCTATCCTCACCCCTTACACACACACACTAACATGCACTACACTACCACACATGCTAGTAGACCGTTCGGGGACTTCGAACTTGTCCCGGCTGGGGTCCCGTTGATGGGAGATATCTGGTTGGGGAAAACCCCGCTAGTCGACAGTAGCTCGGCACCGTATCTCGCCATCCAGTGAGGGAAGATCACCCGCCACCTCCCGATGATAAACATACACTACACGTACGTGACTAATGACCTCAGTAGTTGACGCGTCCGGAATCACTAACAATCAATCCATCCTTAGTACAGTCGACTTCGGTTGTAGTGAACTCAGGTATGCGGTGAACTTAAGTCACTGGTTCCGTTTCACTTACATTACAAATAAGCATAAGAAGATTCGGTTATAGGGAACCTGAACCTCGACTATATTGAACGTATAAAGTAAAGTACTGGAAATTAATTAGATCTCATATGTCCTTAGGCGATTAAAAGGGCCTTCGGTGAGTTGGACGGTGTTCCAACAGTACAAGAGCTATTGAAAGATGTTCAGTCTGTATTACGATTCTTAGAGACAGAGGACAAATCAGAATGAAGAATGGAGAGAGAACGAACTCTGGAGAAGGATCTAGAGAAATAAGTAATGAAAAACGAAAGAAGCAAACATTTGAAAATAATTATTGTTGTAAGTATAAATTAAGATATTGAAATTTTCAGTTCGTGCTGTTAATGAATTTTGCCACATCTCTATATTAATAAAATCAATTATTGTGGAAATATTACATTTAATTTTGACATCATCGGATATAGTGAACCTCTGACATAGTAAACCAAACATGTTACTCCCTAGAAATTCATTAAAAATAGACTGTATACTCCTTTCTACACTTCCCATGGACTGCTTAGATTCACTTTGATCGATTATCATTTATCCACTTCTATCTGTTTTTAAGAAAAATTTGCATGCCCTTTAGAGCACTGCCAAGGTTGAAAACCACAGCCTAAAAGTTTGTGGAAACGAAAGTTGAAACCTATTACGAGCATCTCCTTACCTCCCTGACTTAACAAACACAATTCCGAAGATCCTGCCGTGTTCACCTGTGTTCGAGGTCTTCTCTGGACTTTTGCGAGAGCATCTTTACGCCCTACTTACATATGCAAACTTAACAAAAACGTTTATTCCTAGCGAAACACGGGATGAATGAAATGGGGTGCGGCCAGGCTGTGCCTTCTCGGGTAACGAGAAGTGAAATGGGACTAGCTGGGAAGCGAGGGCGAGGGAAAATTGACCGCGGGATGGAGTCGGGCGTTCGCTTCGGGCGATCTCGTCGCCGGCCGAGCCCAGTCGAGCGTCTGCTGTTGCAGTGCGACCAATCTGATCTTGTAAAAGTGGCCTTGGAGTGGTTTGAGGTGTTCACTCGTGTACTGCGGGTGGGATTCTCTAGGAGTTTGGCAAAATATTTCTTACGTGATCTTTTTCAGAAGCGTAGAACTCTTAAATGAATAAAATATGTGCTTAATATTAACGACAATTGCGGATTAAAACATTTCTCAACAATTTATAATTTCATATTAAGTAGCTTTTACAATGTAACATAATAGGAAAATAATCTATTAGATAGATGAATTATTTTTATTTCTACATGACAGGCTCAGATGCATGCCCGAGATATAATAAATTAGAAGAAATATAGTTTATTTCGTACTAGATTATCGGTTTTCGTTTGCATTTGCAATATATCACCTATTTCAGGTGAACTCTGTTTTACACTTTATTTATTTAGACATTAAACAATTTCATGCCTGAAATCATGAGACATAATACTCGAATTAACTCTCAAAACGAAAGAGTATTTCCCATTTACTATTTCACACATATGATAATGGTAGATACACATGGTACTCAAATTTCAAAATATATAACAAAATCCAAGCACTACAATATGATGTTTTACATATAATGTTTTATATATGTGTAAATAAATATATATATATATATATATATATATATATATATATATATATACACACATAAGTTATCCATCAAATAATTATTGTGAGCATACAGATTATTAAAAATTAAATTGTTTAATACATGCATACTGTACACTGCTTTGCGTCCATTGTTATTCAAATTAATATTATTTAAACAAAGAGAATTTAATTTTTTTTTAAACTGCAATTTTAATTTTTTATAAAAACTACTTGCCCCCCAAATTTTCTCCCTTCCCCCCATAAAAGATCTGAAATCCCGCCCCTGCACATTATACGGTTACCCAATTTAACACATCAAGTGTACGTGAGCCTTGATAATAAGACCGAATAATGCCTCAGAAACGATGGCTGTAACAGAGTTGTATTAACAAATCTGAAACGAAAACAATTGACTGTTTTTAATAATTCGTGGACCATTCTCCTCAGCGAAAGAATTTCGCGAAGAATACTTTGGCGCCGCTCAACTGTTTTACAAACTATCAAACAAGGGCCTACAGCTATACACAAACCGCACTGACACATGTAGGTGAGGACAGGCACGAAAGCTTATTTCAGTGCCTACTTTAGCTGATTGCTGCTGTCGTGTTGACAAGTAACACCTGCGCAGAGAGCTCATAAAGTGCAGCGCGTTTACAAAGCTAACCGATGATGTTTACTTTCGTGCATCTTTTCTTCGAAATGTTAGTCAACAAATATGATAAGGATGTAAACACGAGTATTCAAGGGTACAAACAGCCGCTAATAAAGGAGAGGCAAACAGAATTTACGGTTCGTCTCACGTACATGGGGACCGGCCCTTCTTAGAGCCACAGCGTTGAATTCCTCCGGAGAGAGGTAATTCCGCCACTTCTCAGTTGGCACAGGGTAGTGACTCGGCAGATGCTTTTGACGGCGCTTCGTGCTGTTGAAGGAACCAGCAATAGGCGCGCAATTTGAATGCAGATGGGTCGGAATAAACCTCTAAATGAATTATTTACAAGTTTGAGTTAAGTCAAACTTCAAAAAAAAGTATTATTACATTAATATATTGATTTTTTGATTAGTGATTCCGGGCAAATTATCTGCTGTGGCCATTAGTCCCGTAAATGTAGGGCAGCAATTTTTCTCGGCAGCTGGAGTTGATCTTCATCCCCGCTCGATGGTGAGATTCGGCGCTGACCTACCGTCGACTAGCGAGTTTTTCCCTAACCGCGTACTTCCCCCCAGCGCACGCTCCAATGGGACAAGCTCTAAGCTCCCGGACCGGTCTCCCGGCATGTGCGATAGTTCAGTGCATGTAAGTAAGGAGTGAGGATAGGGCAAGGAAGAGGAAGGAGAGATTGCGCGCAGACCGTGACTCATTTGTTTAGGTACAGCTCCGGCATTCGCCTGGTGCTGATTGGAGAAACCACGAAAATTTACCGATCAGAGCAACCGGCCGCTAAAATTCTCCTTTGGGTAGCGACTGAATTGGACCCAGCTATCCTGCCACCATCGGGACTCGAACCTGGACCTCGCGGACAGAGGTACTACAGTGACATCAGTTCTAGACCTGAGCCACTCTCTCCGGTATATTATTTAAAGAATGAGACATTGTTACGCTTACGAATTATACTTCAACACTATTTTCATTAGGAAGAATGTATCAAAACCCCACAGATCAGATCAGCTATCCAAAGATGATTTAAAACCCCCGTAATTAATAAATCTATATCATTTAAAAATTTAAAAAAAATTGGTTAAATAAAAAAGAAAGAACTAAACAACTAGTAATTAGGTATCTTCAATTATGAGTATGCAGAAGTAGCCACATGGCAACAATAATTAGGAATGGTCAAGCCTAAACGTGAATCAAAGGTATTTATAATACCCCTGAAAGGCGCCAATACCGAACAGGTGAAGAAATTTTTTAAAACTTGCCTACCTGAAGCAATCAGACTCAAAATCAAACCTATAATCCTTATGCGAGGAAATTATTTTGCAACTAGCTCATTACCCGCATTGCTCGGATATTCATGGTAATTATGTAGAAAGTAAATATTTAAGTGGTTACACGGACGAGCAGGCCTAACGACCTGAGCCTCGTCAGAAATAAAAATATTATTATTATTATTATTATTATTATTATTATTATTATTATTATTATTATTATTATTATTATTATTTATTCCTCACAATCTATTAAACAGCCTCGCCCGGCCGCAGGCAACGCCCGTCTTCCCCACCGATCAGAGACGGACGGACGTTTTGTCGGCTTTCTATTTTGTATCATGGACCAACACACTACACAAGTGTTAGAGGAAGTAATTTGCTATATACAGGAACAAGATGTATCCAATTTTTCGTTACCACGGCCTGGCCTTAAAACGTTTTCTCTCGGAAATTCGCGTTTTTCCGGAGCGCGATTACAACACTTTCTCTTCTTACGAAGTAAGGTCCAGAAAGCAAAAATATGCACTTTCAAACATTGTCATGTAACTTAACTGTGGCTGTCAGTGATATTCTTGCAGTCTGCTGTAATGCAAAATCATAAATTGCGCTATTTTATCATTTACAAGTTCACCTTCGCAATGAACCTCACACATTCCCACATAAAGATATAACGTGTAAGTCTTTCGAGAGATACGTTTTTCCTAGTCCCTGTTCTCAAGCGAGGAGCGATTAACATGGTAAAATGGGCCGGGCGCCTGTAAAACTGGAGTTCTAAGGACAGCATTCGGTCGGGACGTTGTACTGCATAAAAAACAGAAAACGGGGTATTTCTCTCTGAGCTTGTGTTTTAATCACTGGACTTTTTACGCTTCAAGGTCTCAGAGCACTTCAAAGGTATGTCCCGGGAAGAATAAAGTACCCCTACATTCTTCCGCACTTTATGAACCCTCCCTCAACCTCACAAAAAATAGTAAGTGGGCCCCCGGAGTCATTTCCCAAGTAACAGGCGTGCATACAAAGAACAGCGTCCGCACTGAACAAAGAATGAAGTCGCCGCTGGATATAGTGAACTCAGATCAAAGTTCATCAAAGCCACTAGCTCCGTTCTGCAAATCAACTCTAGTTGATTTGTTTATAGTGAACTTCCACATCCGCTGTAGGGAACATTAGAAATGAAAATGAGAAAAAATACTTCGCCTCAGGACCGCGGTATTTCAACAGCTTTTAAGAATTTGAAACGGTGGGTCACGCGTGTGATTTTGGTCAGTCACATTTTGGTTATTCACGCAGTCACGGAGTTTGCACGGAACTAAGGGATACCGAGGAAGTTGCTTGGGCCGATCTGCGGTGATTTTCAGGACCGCGGACTCAATCGACGCGGCCTCCGAGACGAAAGCTACTGAAAACTAATCTGGTCAGAACATCGTAAATGCTCTGAATGAGTCCTTCGTAGCATAAGAAAAGTGTGGAGGATAAAGAGGATACAAATGAAGAATCTGAAAATGAATATAATGTAAACTAAAACATCGATTCAGGATGGAATATGACGCGATATCTATTCAAAAGTTTCATAAAAAAGTCATGAAAACACACTAAATAAATAAGGAAAGGGAAATCTGATTTTCGTTACTCTAATAAGATAAAACGAGTTTCGAAATTTCCCATGAGCAAGATTGTAGAACATATTCAGAACATAGTATCAACCGAGAAAAAAACATGAATAATTCATGAACATCCAGCAGAGAATTCATAAATCGTAATGAATGAAACATGTGTACCGGTTTGATCAGTTCTAGAAGCAAGTTCGATGACGCAGAGATAAAGCGCCTTCTGCGTTTTGGTTATCTGCTCCATCGGAATTATCGGGGAACGAGGGTCTTATTACGACAAACCAGTTGACTCCTAATAAATAAATAAATTATTGGGTCTATAATTCACAAATTAAAATAAATGCGGTGTTTTACGATATTCATTAAACAAAGACATCCAACACAACGAGACGTAACAATACATAATATTGCTTTAGTAACGTTTATTCTCCAACTAAAACTGAGCGCGAATTAACTTTTGATCAGCTAGAACACAGATATCCAACTGGGAGCTTCAATTTAAAAAATTAAGTCGTAACGAAGTTCCCGGCTGGATAACCACGTCCCGACTGATAGCTGTCAATTTGCCCTCTGTTTTAATCGGAATATAGTACAGGCAGTCAGGAGTGCCCAAATGAAGCTAGTATGTGTCTCAAAATTGTCTCATATTGTAATAAGATGTCTTACTCATTTCTTAAATAACTATTACTTACATATGCCATATTTTACTAGTTAGTAAATAAAACATATCACGAGAATAAATTTATAACATTGATTTTACGTTGAACCATTTCAGGGCCGCCAGATGGCTTGGCGAGTCTCTTACCCACATGCCAGATAACTGGTGCCAAATAGTCAAGTTAAAAGAGAGGGGGGAATCAGGAATATATAAAATAATTTAATATTTATTTATGCACAAAGGGCGTTAGAAGGTTACTAATTACTTTGGGCGACAAAAGGCCCGAAGGTCTTTGGCCCGAGGGCTTTTTGTCGTCCGAGATCATTAGAACCAGTTAACGCCAGTGTACACATGATTTTCTTTTTTACCCAATTTGAATTATTCATATTTACTTATTTACTAATTAACTAGATGTTAACTTGAATCGGTTTGTATTTTCCCATAATTCTCTTTCGTAATTCCCTCTCATAATTCCCTCCGTGAAGGAACATGTAGCATTATTCAACTGTTTTCATATTTCCCTCGGAACCACGACCCTCTCGATCCAGGTACAATATGGAGTGTATATAAAGCTCCGTATCGAAGGCAATGACAAGCTCTAACGCGTGCGTAAAAAATAAAATACATTCCGCAAGGCAACGAGCTCCTTTGAAAGCCAGGCGAGTCATGCCCCCCCCCTGCGCCCTCCGAGGGGGCGTGGCCGCTGGGGAAGTGGGCCAGTGGGGGAGGCGCGCGGAAGAGTCCCACAGCCCATCGCCTGCCACAGGAGCGCTCCCGCCCGAGACGACGGCCGCTGCAGAGGGCGCGGAGCTGGCGCGGGCGGAGGCAGGGGGAGGGAGGCGGAGACGGAGGTGGAGGAATGTCTCTTGTCTGTCCGGGACAAGCCGCGTCGATTTTCTCGTAGCTGACGTTTCGGCCAACATATTGTGGCCTTCCTCAGAGTGGAGGAAGTCTGCAAACGCTTGGTCACAGTCACGGCGTGGTCGGGGCGGGGTCGGGACGAGGGCGGGTCGGGTCGGGTCGGGGTCGGGGTGGGGTCGGGGCGGGGTCCAGGCGGGGTCGAGGCGGGGGCGGGGGCGAGGATGGGGCGGGGCGGGAGCGAAACGGGGGCAGGACTGGGCTGGGCGAGGCCGGGGCGGGGCGGGGCGGAAGTTGGTGCGTGGGTGCATTCGCGGCGACTGCAGATGCGCTCAGCGCGACCCGCTTCCGCCTCCGCTTCCGCTTCCTCCTGCGCCGACGGTAGCGCTGCACACCCACTGGCGGCAGAGGGGCGAACGAGAAGGAGCTCCACTACCTTGGGTTGAGATGGCTCAGTACCCACATCCGTTGCCGCTACAGCGTCTCTCTCCAAGGGTATCTAGGGAATGACCTAGGTACTTAGTCCCAACTAACCTAGAAAGTACCTAGGGAATGACGAGTTGTGTATGTCTCATATAGAAAGGGAATGGGTGCATGTCTCACATAGACGCAATAAAAGGGAATGTGCGCCTGTCACATAGATACAAAAACGTCTTGATCGATTTCGCTGAAATTAGCACACTTTGCTCTTATTAGTAACGAGAATATTTCAAGAGTGGTTTGAATTAAATCGTACAAATGGGGCGATGTTTGTGCAAAATTAATCCATGAGGTGTGCCCTACGATGGTCGCAGATGACCTTGCTCCAAGTGCGAGCTATGGATATCTTTTTGAACTACACGCCTTGCTTCGACTGACACCATCGAAGATGCGATCTAGAAAGCAGTAAGCATGAACCGAATTGATTTGATTTTTTAAGTGTAGTGTAATATATCGTATAGTTAACACGTAGTTAAAGTGTAGCTAATACGTAGTTAATCTTCAATGATTAAATGGATTTTGAACTTTAATTAAATTTATTTAATTAAAACACTGCAATAACGAAGCATTGTCGGGTTCGCTAGTTATACATATAATGATTTATTTTATTATTGGTAAAGTAAACTGTACTGCACCAAAGGATGTACCGCAGAACCAAAGCTTGTAAGCAGAGGCGTATCTACGTATTCTAGCGCCCATGTCAAGCATCTAATTAGCGCCCCTGTAAGGATACTTCAAATTAGGGTAGTTGTTATTTGTTTTGACGGGTATTCTCTAAATAGCGTCCTTGTGAGGAGCGCCCATGGCACGGGCCATGTCTGCCACACCGTACACAGTCAGAAACATCATTAAATACAATGTAGATTAATGTATTGTACAAGAAACTTAAATGTTCCTAGTATATAAAAATGGCTTAATATATTTGTAATTTAAATTTAATGTTTACATTGAAAGCAGTGTAGATTAATATAGACCTTGTTTACCCTGCCTCTCTTCATTCAAGTCATACATTCATAAACACCAGTCCATCAGGATAATTCATTCATTCTTTCCGAATATGATCATGTAGCTTTGACTCTGGTATTCTAATCTACAGTGTGCATTAAATTAAATGTGCGTACATGATAATTATTTTAATGTACATTTCATTAAAGAACATTTACATTAAATTAATGTAAATTACATTAAAATAATGATCATGAACGCACATTAAATTTAATGTGGAGATGTACATTAGGATGTAAGTGCGAAAGCTTTATGGTCTTATCTGGAAAGAATAAATGCATCAATCTTGTCAAACTAGTGATTATGAATATATGATAAGAATGATGAAAGGCAGGGGAAAGGGGAGAACATCTTCATCAAATCTACATTAATTTTACCCTACGTACTAAATTCCATGTACACGTACACGTACTTCGTCTTTTTCATGTACACGGTTTCATTAAGTTTCATGTACAAAACATTAATCTACATTACATTTAATGCTATTTGAGGGGCAAACATTCAAAGCGTGGCATGTTCACTTCACACTTTTCTGATAAAGATGAAAAATGTAGCCCAAATATTACACTTTTCAACACTGTCTTTAACTTAAGGAATATAGTACTATTAAATAGTACTATTAAAAAATATAGTAGTATTAATTACTATATTATAGTTCTACTTAATAGTACTATAATATAGTAATTTACTTACTAAGTTAATAGTACTATTAACTTACTTATTAATTAAGTATTATAGTACTATATTATAATATAGTACTATTACTAATAGTACTATTAATACTACTATTACTACTACCTAATTATTAATTAACTATAGTTAATATATTGTATGAAATCTTACGTTATGAATTCTTTTTGGGAAATAAAACTCTAGGTAAAAAGAGCAGCAGAACTGCATTTCTTCCACATGGCCATATCCGCTTTTGAATGCTGCTCCCCTTGCTGCCCGTGTGGGTGCCTCCGCGAGTGAAGCGCGCGGTGGGCGGGGTGGAGGCGCGAGGCTGCGAAATCCGGAGCGCGCAACGCGGCGCGGTTGTGCGTGCTCGTCGCCGTCCGGCCGGCCGGCCTCGTTGCACCGCGGGGGGAGGGGGAGGGGCAGGGGGGAGGGGAGGGAAGGCGGCCGACTCAGCGCGCTGACCCGCACGTGAGAAAGAAAAACCACTCATCCTACTTTTGCTGCGAATGCGCGCGCGCCGCCGGCACCTGTTGCAGCGCCGGCCCCGTCAATGGGCGGAGGCGCACGCACCGCCCCGCACGAGGCTGTGTGGCTCAGGGCAGCGGCTGACGTCACGGCCGCCGGAAGAGGCGGGGAGGACTCCCCACGCCAAAATAGTCCAGGTGAGTAATTATGCGTAATTACTAGGGCCCGGATAATTATGTACTAATAAGAGGGAAAATATGTACATCTATATGTATTGCAATATACGGAAATATGTACTAAAGAGTAAGAAATATGTAACATTTTTTATCGTTACATCAATTCTATTTTATTAAAATACTTTTATCTTAATGTTTATTGTTCTGTTTCGTTAGCAGAAAGACAATTATTAAACATTATTCTCCTTATAATTACAGCGATCTCGGTAACAACAAGAATGGCGCCTCTTGAGCTGGTGCGTGAAGTTTCTGGTGAAGGGAATCAAGGTCACGGTAGCCCCTGAAAGATGCCAGGTGGCTGCGCGATATCACCTGCTAAAGGTATCATTTTCTCAAACCAAACTTCCTTTCTGTTCTCTGGGTTACTCGCGCTGAAAACTAACAGACCAGAAGCTATGGATTGCGTCGTCGCCTTGCCCTTTTATTTGCAATACCATCCGTATTTATGGACTGAATTATTTCAATGCGATGCAATGGCCGTATTTTGGAGAGGAGGCTACAGAAAAATGTTTGACTATGCTTAATTGTTTGTCTGGGAGATACCTTATCAAAACATGCAGGAAAAAATGAATAATTAAATAAAAAATTTGCAGTAGTATGTAAAAACATGTTATTTGGGGTAAAATATGTAAATAAATGTACATTTGGGTTACATATGTAAAAATATGTACTAAAAAATCGACATTTTTTGTACTAATCGATACGAAACATAAATATATCGTTGATTCGACTTGACAACTTAGGAAAATATGTTATTACATAATTATTCCAGCCTTAGTAATTACCCACCTGGACTTTTGACAAAAATTGAAAAAAAAAATCCAATTTAACACATTTATTACCATAACCAAACAGGAGGAATTTTTTTTTCGATTCGTACACGATTTTGCAGCATTTAATTTCCATTTGTTTGGTCCATTGAAAGAGGTATTAAGTTCTTGGATAAAGAGGATGTCAAAAAGTTTGTGGGAAATTGTTTGAAAGACCGTGAAGTGAACAAAATTACTATTTTATTATAAATTTAATGGAATTATAAGCCTTGTAATATGATTCTCTTCAGAAGACCTATCAATCCATAACTTGTGTTAATTTATTTTTTAATATACGCCCGTATACTATCCTTTCTTATGATAACAAATCAAGAAAGTCTTTTAAACGTATGCATTAGTGCTGAAATCATACTTTAACTACATCTCTTAAATGCGTTGCTGTTAGATACACACTACGAGGAGAGGAAGATGCAAGTAATGTGAGATATTTGCTCAGCTGTTTTCTTTGAGTGTTTCTAGTTGATTTTATTTCTGTTGACATGATTGTTCTGCGTCCTTAACTCCTCTTGGGTCAATGTTATCTAACTGTAACATCAGGTTACACGTTGATAAAAGATGGGAAATCGTCGCTATCCGTATCAAAATGTTCAAGATCGCATCACACGATCCAACCCAAACACAGCAATAGGTAAATCGTATATTGACACGTTGGTAATTGTACATCAACCTAAAGCAAGGAAGTGAGTAATGGAAATATGGTATTGTGTCTTTCGACGCTTAGGGAAAGTGCTGACGACCCTATAATGCTGACGAAATATTACTCTGAAACCCGAAATATACTTTTTCTACGCAACAATAGACAAACAATACAATATTTAACTGCTTTGAGAAATAATTCTGGTAACAGCTG
Source organism: Teleogryllus occipitalis (assembly GCA_011170035.1). Classification (NCBI taxonomy): domain Eukaryota; kingdom Metazoa; phylum Arthropoda; class Insecta; order Orthoptera; family Gryllidae; genus Teleogryllus; species Teleogryllus occipitalis. Next base: position 23,390 of record BLKR01001345.1, read on the forward strand.
TCCTTTCATAATATAAATAATAAACAGTGACAAAATACTATTTTTATTTACATTTATATTTAGTTAATTTTTGTTTACGTACACATTGACAATCTCTTGTATTACTGGAGCTAACAAATGATTTATTATTATTATTATTATTATTATTATTATTATTATTATTATTATTATCCTCTGTGAACAAAATAAAATATTCCAATTCGTGTTTTGCCTCGTAACTCCAGATCAACTGCGCTTCTAGATGCTTGTCCGGTGATTTTAAAAGTTGACTTTGTTTTCTTTTAAAAACACGTTTCTCTTTAGAGGCCCCCAAAAAGTTTGGTAGTCTAGTGCTCTTGTCGATCCTGTGCGTGTTTCAGCACTGGACTATTTGAAATTATCTTATCCTGAACTACGAACCCCCTCAAACCATCTCAAAATGTAATGTTGCGCCGGCTTTTCTGGCCACACAGTTGATTTCCTCGCACCACTTAAATAAAAGACGTAATAATATTATAGTTTTATTACATGTATACATGTGTTAACTACAAAAAGTATTAAAAAATATATTATTACTTGTTACGCTGTACAATAGTCGGGTAGACAGAATTCTCTGTCAAGAGAGGGAAGCGACTATTTGACAGAACAAAAATAAAGCCAAATTGACTGAGACTTCTCAACATTATATTTCGCGAAACCTACTTGCAAAACTTCCATACCCTTTCATTTCGATGAAATGTGCAACACTTCCCTTTCACTTATTAATACTTTTTTTTTAAATGCGAATGTAAAATTAGCTCACTTAATAATTCAAATGTCAAACGTCAAAAGCACTCGTAGCAATAGGAACAATTTGTGTTTTTTTAGGGGGGAGGAGTACTAGCCCCAAGTTGGCTCGTCTTCTCGTGGAATACAAAATGTGACCCTTGAAGAAGATCACACCGAGAATATCTGCACAGAATATACAGAAAAACGAGAAAATTTACCTACAGAAACTATCGTATAAAGACACGGGAATTACGAAGGCGAGCGCGAGACTTTTGAACTAATGAACCTAACTACTACTGAACTATAGCAGTTAGGTCAACCAACTTCGAAGGAAATTCAGCTAAGATTACAAAAAAGAAATTATTTCTATTTCTTCAGAGGGTTTACGTCCACAAAATTCGAACAAGGAAACAAGGAGCAGATGTTGGAAAAATTTCATTTAGAAACAGTAAAAGTCAGTACAGTAAAACATTAGGAAACAGTAAAACCGTTCACCTGGAGCTACTTTGAAAGCCTTTATTGTAAGTACTCATAGTTTTAGAAATAAGTTAGAAATAGCTGAGATTCAATGACGTTAAATGTGACGTGGTTGTACTGTGTGGTATGAGCTGGACAATGTGCAATGGAATGTGAAAGAGTTGCGTGGTGCGACCAAAGTAACTAAATAATAACTATTAACCACTCTGATTGTCTTAAGTCAAACATTATGAAACTGAGATCAGTATCGTTTTAACAGTTATTACAATAAGTTTTCTAAGAATCAAAGGCACTACCATCAACATCAGTAAGTCCCAATTCTCACAAAGAATAAACAAATTCAGAGTATTCTAACGATCTGCTTGTTGTGAGCGAATTGCGGTATTCTCTTGTTCACAAATTAGCCCTCACTACTTGGAGCACACGTATGGTACCAACCGTGCAATTCACTTACTATTTCGTCACGTTAGTGTGCAATTCGTGTGTATTTGTTTCCGGTTTTACTTTACGGTTTCGTGTGCAAATTTAAGTTTTAAAGGGGCCAATGGTCAATTTAATACCAGCAATAGTCTCGACTGAACAGACTGCTGTTGGCTGGAAGGTGAATCAAAACCTTGTCCCGTCGGAAATGCAGTATAACAACTATAATTGTTGTATCCGACAGTGTTTATGATTTGGTAGAGTGCAATGTCGCCAGGTGCGTTAGATGCGGGGGCGGGGCGGGGCGTGGGCGGGGCGTGGGCGTGGGCGTGGGCGAGGGCTATTAGGATCGTGACTCGGAGCCCTTGGAAGGCGCTTTTTTCCATTCCTCCACCAGACACATGGTTATTCCCCACCCCGAAGGCAAGGGATCGGAACCGGCACGAGGATGGTGGGAGCTGCACAGTGCACAGCGCCTAATGTCCCTCCCAAAATAAAATCTAAAATTTACGTCAATAAATGATATCAAGCTCACTTGATTTGAGCTAATATTTTATAAACGGAGTGTCTTTTGCGAAATTTCAGTTCATCGGTTGAATGTAGTGAACTCTTTCACTTGTTCACTTGGAGACCTTTTCCACCTTCATCCCCACCATTACTGGTTCCGACAAAAATTATTTCATTCGTCTCGAATATAACGAATAAATAGTCATTAAAAACAATACTTAGTCAATAATGTAAGACGCTTAGTACCTTCAAAAATATGTAGCAGATATTGGAAAACTCGCTGAACTTAACTCTTGTCATAAATCAGGTTCAATCAGCAATTAGCAATAGCAGCACGAATATTAATCCTTGCGTTATATCATAAAGACGTGTTCTGTTTGTCAATGTCACAAAATTGATGGAGTAACGAGGAAAACTTATACACCTCTGATGCTCTTTGCAAGGTTCCAGACATTCCGTCCCCTACAAAAAGTAGCATCTGATACGTTTTGTAGAGTGATGTTCCCTTTGAAGAGCTGTTCCTGGCCAACCCACGAACCGATTGTGAAAGCATTACAAAGTGCCTCGGAAGGAACGTGATGGCGTATTTGATGCAGCCAGCCGTACAAATTGTATAATAGCGCCGGATTGCGCTCTATCGGCGGCGGGATCTTCACAGCTCGTGGACGAACGGAATCCGGGGGCCCGCGCCCCCGCGGCGAGGCGAGGCGAGGGGGAAGGGGGACGGCCCCTCTCCGCAAACTGCGCTGGGGATTGGTTGGTTGGTTTTTTCGTGTTTCCGGGCGCGTCAACTGCTTCCGTCATTAGTCCCGTAAGTGTAGTGCATGTTTGTTCTCGGGAGATGGCGGGGATCTTCCCTCGCTGGATGGCGAGATCCGGCGCCGATCTGGCGCCAGCCGGGACAAGCTCTAAGCTCCCAACCGGTCTCCCGGAATATGTGGTAGTGTAGTGCGCTAGTGTAAGTGTGTGTGTGTGTGTGTGTGTGTGTGTGTGTAAGGGGAGAGGGCAAGGAAGAGGAAGGAAACATCGCGCGCGGTCCGTGGCTCGTTTTGTAGGGTACTGCTCCGGCATACGCCTGGTGTTGATCGGAGAAACCACGGAAAACTACCGATCAGAGCAACCGGCCGCTACAATGCTCCTCCAGACAGCGACTGAATTCGACCTAGCTGAAAAGCTAGTGTCGAAAATCCTGCCGCCGTCAGGACTCGAACCTAGGACCTCCCGGTCAGAGTGCGCTGTGGAGGGGAGTTGCAGCTAAGTAAAGGACCTTCCTCCAGGCGCTTTTAACGTTTCCTTGACTAATTATTTTGTGCTTCCAGAGCAGCAAATTGCTGTTGTCATTACTCCCATGAGGGTAGTGCATGTTATAGTCGAGAGTGGCGGTGCTTATCTTCGGCTGGAAAGCGAGATCTGATCACGTCGGCTTGAGAGGTTTCCCCTCTGACTATCTCCCCCCGCGGGACACCACCACAGCCAGTGCAAGCTCTAAGCTGCCGACTAGACTCAATTTTTTTAACGACAGCATTGTCCTCCCAAAGATGAACTGAAAATGTTGAATATTTAGGTTAATTCATGAACGTGTATGTTCACACGAACACGCTGGACAATTAGTATTACTTATGACTAAGTAATATTTATTTGAAGTATACACACATCATCGCAATAAGTAAAATTTCCTATTCTAACCAAATCAAGTAGCGATTATCATCTGATTGCAACGGGCATAGTTAATGAAATGTAGTAGGCACTGGTAGGTACGGGACTCCAGTTCTATGATACCTGTAGGTTGTATTAGTAGTGGGCGTCGAAATGTCTACTTTTGCCTGTACGAACATGAACCTTCTCCGCTACTTTTCGTCAATTCTTAATTAGCGGTTGTGGAAGTAATATAACTAGACATATTTATTCAATCGACAAACAAATTTATCCGTTCATCCTCTATAACGACTCTCGACAGCGAATGGTAGTCGACTAACTCTGACACGATGGGATCGCAATGAACTGTTGACCTCGTGCCTCCTCCTAGAACTTGTAGTAAAATCAAGCTGAATCACGCGCACTTTCCCCACGCTTCTTCAAGCACTCACTCCCAACGCCATTCATAATAATAACACCTTTGAATGCTGATATTTCAGTGATTACCGTAAGATCAATGTCTCCAGCTCCTGACCGGGAGAGGTGGCTCAGTGCATCAACAGGTGTCACTACAGTGCCTGTGGCCGGGAGTTCGTAGCTACTAGCTTTTCAGTTAGGTTGAATTTCACTACTACACTAGCTTTTCAGCTAGGTCGAATTCAGTCGTTGTCTGGAGGAGAATTCTAGAGGCCGGCTGCTCTCATTGGTAGTTTTCCGTGGTTTCTCCGATCAACACCAGGCGAATGCCGGAGCAGTACCCTAACAAACGGACCGCGCGCGATCTTTCCTTCCTCTTCCTTGTCCTATCCTCTCCACTTACACACACACACACTTACACTAACATGCACTACACTACCACATATTCCGGGAGAATAGTCGGGAGCTTAGAACTTGTTCCGGTTGGGGTGGTGCCCCGCTGGTGGGAGATACCTGGTTGAGGGTAACCCCGCTAGTCGACGGTGGGTCGGCGCCTGATCTCGCTATCCAGTGGGTAAACACACCACATCCCGAGGGGGGAAACATGCACTACGCTTACGGGACTAATGCCGTCAGTAGTTGACGTTCCCAGAATCACGAACAACCAACCATCTTGTGACTGCATCCGATATCGTAAGAAAACGTGTAGTAAAGCACTGGTAGGATCGTGACTCAGCTTCTACAATTAACGCGTTCGTAGTGGGCGCTGCGATTGGTTTCGGCGGATGTGTTCGTTCCATTGAGCGTCTCGGCCGCGCGAGTGGGAGTCAGCTGGTGACTGGCGGAGCACGCGGCGCTTCCCGGAACTGCCCGGAACGGTTCGTCACGTCCCTTCCGCGAAAGCCCTGCGAGGCAGCCCTCGGGAGGGTGACTCAGAAGGGCGGCCGTTCACTATTCGGAATTCGTTTTCACTAACGACCATCATCACGAATGACGAAACCATCCAAAAAGAAAATGCCCAATATTCCTGAATCTATTACCCGGAATGGTAATGTTTCCGAAGACTGAAATCTACTTTTTAAACAGTACATATTTATTTTGAAAATACCTTCGTTATTTTACTCTTGATCAGTTATTTAGTTGTCACACTTGTTTTTATTTCATATACTGTTGTTTTTCTTTTCATTTTTTTCATTTTACTAATTTTATCTTTGTGATTACTGAACATGAGATCTTAAATTATAGACTCATGCACTACTTAAGCTTTTTCACAGGAACAAAATATTCAATTTAATCGTAATGAAGAGAATTTAAATATCGACAATTTGACAACATTTCTGAAGGCAGAATTTATAATTTTAAGCTTCAAAAAATAATTTCTGAATTGGAAATAAGGCGATCGTTAATACCTTCTCTGAAATATTCTCTGCTCTACGTGCTACTTACTCGCTGTTTCGTTCTCCTAGACCAATCTGTTTTTCTTAAAATCCAAATTGAAAGGTTTCAAGAGGCTGTTAATGATCCTCTAAATTGTAACATAAAATTGTTTGTGCAAATGGAGGAGGCGACTGTTTTCATTCCCACTTAAGATGTAGTGCATGCTTCCCTCACACGTGGGAGGAGGTGCCAAATGATCTTCCCCTGTCTTCGATTACTTTGAAGGGAATTATGTCATTGGTCGACCAGCGAGGGGAAGAAGGAAGCCTACTATCGTCATAATAACTGGTAGAAACTAGGAACCAGCATCAAACGATTCTCATAGGTGCCCGTAAGGCTGACTATATTAGAGAAGGATGGCGTACACGTTTTCAATTTGACATCAGCAAACATCACCCAGATTAACTTTCTGTATTAACAGATTCCACAAATGACAAGTCGATTGAAAAATAATAGTTGCAGAGCTCACTATCAATGAATACCATCACCATTCGGAACAATAGATTCGGTTGACGATGATGTATCAAAGCAACTTAAAAATGAAGAAAAAAATGAATATATTTGGTAACGATATTTTCCGTCAGTTCTGAAATGTACAATGTCCGTATACCGTCTAAAGAAAGTGTTCAAATTGCTTGGCTTAAATATTTTAAATTCCCTTTGACATTAGTCTGGAGGCCCAATGATCCCAGTTCAGTCAATTCCTAAGAAGAGCATTATTTGAGCTTTCCCTGCCACCCTAATTGTTTCAATTTTTCGGATTTGAGATTAGTGAACAAGGCATTTGTGATTGTGGATGCGTGAAAATGGGTATTCGAAAATTTGTTCGTTCGGTGAAGTAGCCTTCAAAACCGAGCGGCGACGGGCTCTCTGCTCCACGCACCTCGGATCGCCATGCGAGGGTGTCGTGCTCAGAACTGTGGATGGTTATTTTAACAGATTCCGAAACAGTTGAACGCGCAGAAGACCGCAGCGCTCCACGAAATGTTCTTCCGGCCATATGCGCTGGAGCGTCAGCTGATGATGCCTCACAAGTGTCACTTCGGGGAGTGCAGGTGGAGGTTAGGGATACTTTTCACGATGGTTTTAATTTTTTTGATGTAGTCACTTAATACAGTATTGTAAGACTTGATGTAAATCATGTCGAATACAATGTGAAAATATTAATATGAATTCTTTGGTAAAGAAATTCAAAGTGAGGTCATACACGACGGTGGTAAACTGTCAATAGTCAAATGTCTGTCTCAATAGTCAACTATCAAATAACCCGCGTTATTCACTTTCAAATGTTTTCAACTAACATCGCAATAAACCAACTCTTAATCACAGTGTGGTCCATGTAAGTAGTATTTCTTAGAATAGGAGGGTTGAGGTGTAATTTTCCTGCATCCTAGCTACATAAATTATTTGATTTCATGCGGGTATTCTCTAGAAGGCGCAGCACAGACATACGTAGCATTGTTATCTTTGAACATTTTCAGAGCGAAGTAGACATCTAATAAAACATTTGATTTCCTTAAATATATTAATTTCCTGATATTCCTAATTTTTTCACGTGATATTTTGGAAAATTGCTATAGTAGAGCCTTTGTGGAAGAAGCTCATATAGCAATCTAAATGAATTAACAAAAAATAATTTTAATTATTAATTGTAAAGTTAAAATTACAATTTCATTATTCTTGTAGAAAATTTTTTATCCATTTACTAGTGAAATATGTCGTATGTAAATATAAATGGTGAAAGAATAATGAAAATGAAGTTGGCCCCTCTCGCATGTGATAATAGTGAGTACCACAGCCCCAGCGCAAGTTAGCCAACGTCTGTAAAATGAATGCGAATGTCTCTACATCTTACTCGCCGACCACTCCTCCAACATGATGTGGTAGTTATGTCAACATAACAACTGATGTGACTGAACAGAGTTTGTAGTTTTACGAAATCAAATTTAATTTTGTAGTTGGAGGCTCGGTTCTTAATTTTTTCAAATAGTCCTAACAACAAAGCTAAGAGGTCATCGATTTTAGAAATTACATGTTACTGCTTATTGCTAGTAAAACAATTGTGCACAATATGTTGAAACATCCTACTGAAATTTCGTGTACTTTTCAAAACTTTCACCATTTACGTGAGCATTCTACACATCCGTATTAATGTCTCGGTTCAAACTTATAATGCATGCTTTACACTGCAACACTTCCGGGAGTCCAGTAAGGAGGCTAGAAGTAATATCGGCTGGGGGAGTTCCCCACTGGTGGAGATATCCGGAGAGGGAAACCCTGCAAGCCAACGTGCAGTTCGGAGTCAGATCTCACCATCCATGTGGAGATCACTGCCACCTCCCGCTATACAAATGTGCACTACAGATACGGGAGTGATGACCTTAGCAGTTGACACGCCCGAAATAATTAATCAATCAAACCATTAGAATCATCACTGTAAACACAAGAATGGAAATGCATCGTCCGTAGGTAGAACATCAACAAATCAAATATAATAACGCAGACTTATTTATTTTCACATTGTTTATAAGAATGGGTACTTTAAAAACATGCACTACGCTTACTGGACTAACGACGTGAGCAACTGACGCGACCGGGAAACTCTAATGAAACAATGGAACAGATGTGACAGGTTTTGGCGAGTGTTGGAGTAGGTGTTTGGAAGTTTGAGCCGCTAGAGGTTGGCGGTGCCTGTGCCAGGCGCTGCGTTCCCGCACTCACCTCTGCGACCACGCCAGTAGAACTTGTAGACGAGGGCTGCGGCGGCCAGGAGGAGCAGCGTGGCGGCGAAGGTGCCCACCACGGCCCCGGCCACGCTGCCGGCGCTGAAGCACTCTTGGACGGGGGCGGGGGCGGGCGCGGGGGCCGGGGGCCCGTCCACGGGGTCCTTGGGCACGGGCGCGTCCTCCGCCTGCCCCGCCGCCGCCGTCACCACCGTCACCACCACCACCACCACCACGCGCAGCATGGCGCCCGACGTGCACACGACGAGGCTCACTCGAGGGCCGGCATGGCACGAGGCCCGCGCACGCACTCCGAAGCCGCTCCACCTGCGTCCGGCTGCTCGCGAGGGGCGCCGCGCACTGCGCCGCGCTTCACCTGTCGCCCGCCGCGGCGGTAGATGGCGCGGGCGGCGCTAGGCGGAGGGAGGGGGCCGCGCGGCTCGGCCGCTCGCTCGCTTGTAAACAAACCCCGGCGCGCCGGGCCTGGACGCGCGCGCGCGTGTGTGTGTGAGGGGGGAGGCCGGCCCAGCGCCAAGGTCGGGCAGGTCTGCTGTTGCATGGCGGGAAGGCGCCCCCCCCGCTCCCTCCCCTGCGCCGCACGCACCTGAGCCCCTGCCCTCCCGCGCCGCCCCGCGCACCGCCGCGAAATGCGCCGCGAGAAATGCGGAGAAGTCGAAACGAGGGACCGACCAAGGTGGCTCGGGGCTACAGCTGATGCCACCGCTGCAGCGCCTCTCACTGGGAGGGCCTAGCGTTCCACTCCAGACGTTGGCAGCATTTTTGTCACTGGCTATACTTACGTTTTCGTAACGTGCCGGATGACATTAGGTCATTTTCTCACCTCTTGAATGTTTTGAATTCATTCGCGAACATCCTTCTCAACGGCGCTCATGGCCTCAAACATGTGCTTATCACTGATATAAAGATTCATTTTATAAAGGAGGTGTAAAAATGACCTAATGTCATTCCACCACGTTACGAAAACGCAAGTATACATAGCTAAGTTGAATTCAGCTGCTAATTCGAGGCGAATTATAGCGGCTGGCTGCTCTGATCGATAGATTTACGTGGTGTCTCCGATCAATACCGCGAATGCCGGAGCTGTATCCTAACCAACGGGCCACGGACCGTGCGTGATCTTTCCTTTCCGTTCCTTGTCTTATTCTCGCCCCTTACACGCACACTTACTCTAGCATGCACTACACTACCACTGATGTCGAGAGACCAGGCGGGTGCTTAAAGCTTATCCTGGCTGGGACGGTGCTCCGCTGGTGAGGGTTACCTGGTTGCGGAGAACCCCGCTAACCGACAAGTAGGTCGGCGCCGGATCTCGCCATCCAGCATGCGGATGAAGATCACTGCCACCTTCCGAGGAAAATATAACAGCATACGCTACACTTACGGGATTAATTATCTTAATAGTTGACGTGCTCAAAATCGCTACTCAGTCACTGAAGGGATAAATTTGTAAGAAAAATATGGACCTTAATCTGAGGTTTGTTAATTGAATTTTTATTGAGAGCAAAGTCTTAGATTATTTTTAAAATTGATCAATATTTTTTGCATGAATTTGAAGAGTGGTGGTGTAGTTATTGTTATGTTTGTAATACACCAGAGAGATTTAGGCAGTAGAAGTTTGTTTTGTATCGTTTGTAATCTCATCAGTGACAATAGCATGCCCCTCTCCAAATAGCACATGCATATGTTTTTGGGTATCTGATGATAATTTATACAAAGATGCGGCAGTTTCTGTTTTTAGCTGAAAATTTTGTTGATGATTGAATAAATTTTCCAATTTTTTGTTCCGTAGATTTTTATCTCCTCAGTACATGATCTTTCCAGGTTAACTTTGTATCGATATATAAGCCACGATATTTTATTGCTGTTCATTTGTCTGCCCAAGATGTTGATGGGTTTTGAAATGTTAATACATTAAATATTTTTCTTAGTGGGAATTTATTCTGAACGCTTTAGTGCCCCAAAAATGTTTTAGGAAGAATCCAAGAGATGTAGGGGCAGAAAGAAATACCGGAACTATAGTGGAAAAGGAAGAACAATGAAGCACACATTTTCAAATAATAAGAGAAAAATATGCAAACTTTGGAATAAAATAGCAAGCGGTGGAGAGAATCGACAATACCAAACCATTATCATCATCCTAAAGGCAATAAGTGCATTGTCGCTGTCGTCATGACATTTTATCCTTCGTTGCCCTCTTCAGTTCGGTTTAGTTTCTGAAGTGTAGTTAGTTTTGAAGTTGTTCTACAATTTTCGATCTAGGTCTCCCTCTTTTTCTTCTTCCAGCAATTTTGCAGTCCCAAATTGTATTTAAGAATTGATTATGTCCGAAAATGTATCCAAAAAATTTTGCTTTCCTGTTCAAAATGATTTTTAGTAGTGAGCTCTTCCCCTTCACTTTTTCTAAAATTACATAATTAGAATTTTTCCGTCCAGGAAATCTTTAATATTTTTCGCCAAAACCATATCTCACAAGCTTCCATACGACTCCTGACGGCTTGTAAGTATCCTTCCTTTACATGTGTACAACTCCAGATACCACGTTTCAGAAATTTTTTCTAATACTCAAATTTAGGTTACAATACATCAAATTTATAATTCCATAAAAGAGGGAATAATGGAATAATGGGTATATATGATGGTGAGGATGTTGAGAAAGAAGATTCATGTGAAATCATCCGAACATAAATTGATTAATGGGACGAAAACAGAAATAATGAAGAGAAATCAAGCTAAAAAACGACACTGTTTTCTAAAAATGCATTCATGAGAGAGAGAGAGAGAGAGAGAGAGAGAGAGAGAGAGAGAGAGAGAGAGAGAGAGAGAGAATGGTGTACCTCCTAAGTGGTATATTTATTAATTATTATTTATATTATATTACATTAAAGGGTATTTACAAAGTTTTTTTTTCCCTAGGTATCTGAAGTCGAAAAGCCAAATATGAAGGTGACCTCTTTCAAACAGAATTCAGAAACGACTCTCAGAAACCTACATCTTGAGTCAATCGCTCTAAAAAACGCTTTATTACCGCATCAACATTCCTCGGTCCTTTTTTATCAACGAGTGGTCTCCAACTTCATGTTGTGGTTAACAATTTTTGTTATTATGGATGTAGCAAGTGGACTTCGTACATGCTTCCATAAAACCAAGCATTATTAGACACCGCTTAGTGGTTCAGAGATTCAGTGCGTAAAGAACCGCTGAAATTCATTATGTAGACGGAGAATTTGCGATAAATAGGCCAGCCTTTTGCAATTATCTAGTCATGTTTTATGGACACAAAATGGACGATACTTTGACTTCACTATAGCTGATTATAGTGTTAAGATGTATTATTCAGTAGATCTGATGTGACTGACTCTTGTGAACGACGGCACTGTCAGTTTGGAATGAAATATAGGTGTACGTTTTGCACAATCTATCATTTTACACATCGTGTCATTTAGGTTATGCGTAATTTGATTCGTTATCTACGGTTCAGCATTCGAAACTCCTGTCCTATGATCAATTAGCCTTTTCAGTCTCTCGAAACTAGAAAAATAGTGTTGTATTTCACCAACATGAGCAGTGATTACGACAGTTGCAGTGGCCGTACGCCATAAGGTGAAAAAGGAAAAAAATATGGTAGAGGGGGAGTCGTGTATTTCAAGACGAACAGGTGTTGTGTGGATTTGTCCATAAGGTATAAATGGGTTAGTTGCGTGTGGCCTGTTCTGATTCTACAGATAACATTTTGTTAAATGTTTTCTACTGAATAGCGAACTTGTAAGAAGTTCTCAAAAGCTCGGCATAGTTTTGTGAAAGTTGTTAGATTTGACGCTCGGCCATTCTTTCATTTTTCATTAATCTGCTTCCAAATATTTTGAAATGCGTTTGTCTCCGATAAGTGACTACGGAATACGCCCACAGTTGCTTTTCTAGCGTTGACGTCGGCAAAATCTTGTCCAAAGATTTCAATGTATTTATCTATCTAGAATGTAAGGAAGGTACTCTTCAAACTTTCAATACAAATAAATATCACTTACATGGATTATTTGATTCAGAGGCGTGAATTTAGTTGAGAAATTAATTTAAATTTGGAGTTGGAAATTTTGTTAAAAGTGAATATGATACCTGCCGATTGTGGAATTTCCGAGTGGTGCAATAAATGGAGAAACAAATTACGACCCACTTCAAGTCGTGCCAACCCTTTACATTCCCTAGATCTCTTCCGCCAAAAATTAGGTTCAATTTCAACACCATGGGATGGTTTTCAATTAACACCCCCGACAAATGCTTACAAGTACTCTTTGATTGTAGGCGAACATGCACATTAGTCACACAGTCATATTTTCCAGGCAAACTCATTAACACATTAACTAATATTTTGCCGACCTTCACCCCTCCAAATGTATACCGGAACCTACCCATACCTGCCTAAATCGGCATTAGGCTCATCTACACAAGACAAATCTGGAAGACAGGAATCAAGCTCAATTCAAAAAAGCCTCAAACTTCCGAAAATCGCTTTCTCGGTATCATTAATAAAACATCATAATTTATATCCAATCTTAACCATAAATAAGGAATAACCCCAATTCTCACCCACATCAAGCCATCGATAACGAAATTCTACAACAACATTTCTTCCTTACCTCAAGCCCTCTATTTACATCTCTGCAAACAATATCCCAACAAAGATTGAATTCGAAGAATGCGCCAAAAAATGTTTTGTCCCGATTTTGCATACACAGGCATGGAACATAAATCCTTTTAATCAATCAACTACACACGATTCTGCAGCTAAACAGCTAATGGCTTCAGCCGCGAGGAAGCGAGAAAGGCAAGCTACCAGCCGAGTGGAAGCCATAGCTGCTGCACGAACAGAGCTTCACGCGAGGATACCAGCGCCCTTCACTTCCACTAATGGACCGGAATGGTTCTTCCATTAGCAATTTGCGATTCTAGAATGAGGAATTTGGATTGTTATTCAAAGAGCAATTAATATAGGTTTGAATGACATCTACAATTGTCCTTATATGGTTTGGTTGCGAATAAAAGATGATTTACGGAAGTGTTTGTATTTTGAAATACTAAATCATTAGTAATCATTAACAGTCGTGGTGTTGAGTGTATGAGTTGTTGTAAATGTATCAAGCAGATATTACCTAAGGTTAGAATTGAGCGGTAATTAATGTAGTATTTTATTGCAAATACATATAAGAGGTGTTTTAAATGCGTAGATCACATTCATTTTCAAAATTATTTACAAAATAACGACTGTTTTTATAAACTCGTTGTCCAGACATTTTCATTCTGAAAATACTTTGCTCTACTGCAATTGCTCACCTAGATTACAGATTCTAAGTGTTAGGAGGGTGTGAACAATTTTAACTATCAAATAGCGTGAAGAGGGTGTGAACAATTTTGACTATCAAATAGTGTTAAGAGGGTGCGAACAATTTTAACTATCAAATAGTGTTGAGAGGGTGTGAACAATTTTAACTATCAAATAGTGTTATTTTAACTAAACATAGTGTGGAGAAGACTATCAAATAGTGTTCTCCACAATATGGGAACATTTGATAATTTTTTCGCGTTAACGCTACGTTCATTTGTTTTTCTTCATTAGTCAAAGGTATTTGCTCTGTGAATGTTTACAACATGGTTTAAATGAAGGTGGTTTAAACCACCCAACTTTGTATGTGAGGAAATGTTAGTAAAATTAATATATTTGTATCTTTAGAAAGTATAAGGATAACCCTGGTATTCCCTCGTTTCTTCTGAACTCCCGTTTGCAAGAAAGAGAACTCTATATTTATCAAACGTATGTCACAATATGACACGGGTGATAATGTATTGTAAAACGTGCTATATTGAAATGCAGCTTTAGGTTATTTGCATGCATATCAGTGACACCTTGAAATAAAAGGAAACTTGAATAGGGTTACGACAAACCGCAAGTCCGCCAGCAACATGGGGCATAGCGTTTTCTGATAATGCTTCAAAAGTATCAATTAAATGACTACAATTTGATTGATTGATTGATTAGTGATTCCGAGCGCGTCAACGGATAAGGTCACTGATACTCCCGTAAGTGTAGCGCATGTTTTATCGCGGGAAGTGGCAGTATCTTCCCCCGCTGGATGGCAAGATCCGGTGCCGACCTACCAGAAGACCCAGTCGGCTTGCGGGTTTTTTTCCAGCCAGATATTTCCCATCAGTAGGGCACAACCCCAGTCTGGATAAGCTCTGAGCACCCGACTGGTCTCCCGGCATGTGTGGTAGTGTAGAGCATGTAAGTGTAAGTGTGTGTAAGTAAGAAGTGAGGACAGGTTAAGAAAGAGGATGAAATAACATGCGCGGTCCGTGGTCCGTTTGTTTGGGTACAGCTTGACCTAACTATCTAGCTAATGTCGACAATCCTGCGATTGTCGGGACTCGAACCGGAAGACCTCGCGGTCAGAGGCACTGCAGTTGATGCCCTGAGCCACCTAAGCCGGCACTTCTTCAGGATCAGACCGTCTACGTCGTAGACTCTACGACTCCGCGTGGCGACAGAGTCCTAGAAACCCACGCTTCCTACCACATGTCCTCTTTTTGACAATACATCAAAAAACGACTGGCCTAAAATTTCTGACGATGCAAGAAATTTCATTTAAAATGTTTCTCCTGGGTCTTGCGTATTTTTTCTTTCTTTACTACTTCAATTTGACATTCATCATACAAACTGTCAAATATTTGAAATCTTTACCCAAAGCATGTAATGAGGCATTGCATGAGTTTCACATCCTTGAGTCTTAAGAGACCAATGATAAGAAACACACCATAACCTGTTTTGTTCATTTTTCATTGAGTTGTTAGTTCCCGGAAGGGAAATATCCGGGAAGAATGGAACGGGTGATACGAATAGTGTGACCTCCTGTTTTGAGAGAAATACACATTCTATTAGGAAATAAAGACGTTTGGCGCATTGCAAAATCATTCGATTTATCAATAATTTCCAAGGCGCTTGTGAGATTTAGAATTTAGCGAATAAAATACAGGGCGCGACTGAATACTATTAAATAAACAAATAAGATCATAAAAGAAAGATATTGTCATTTTAACATATTATTTAATTACGAAACAATTTATTATCACTGTTTTCTGAAATGGTTTTTCGAAGGGAATATAAGTTGTAGTTTCAAAACTTATGGTGCTGCAACAGCACTACTTTCTCCCTTTATTTCTAACTTTTGCAATTTCCGGAAATTCGGAGATTTCAACGAAAATCGTTCGTTTAAGCGTCCTTTGCTCTATACAGTGAAAACATTTAAAAAAAGGGAGACATTTAATATAATGATTTTTTTTCATAAATTGCTTTAACTTCAAGAAGAAATTACGCAAAGTTCACTAGTTTTACTTTCTCGCTACTGCTTACCCAGTGTAGGGAAAGTATTTTAAAACTGTGGGAAAAATCCGCGAATTTTCGACAGAAAAACTCTTATTGCAGGAACTTGGTAAGAAAAAAGGGAATAAATCTTGTCCCTATGTATAGAAAATTAGTTCCTCCCGCACGTGTAATGAGAATTGAGTGTTGTGGGTCCTTGATAACGATAATCCATTGTCGCTAAAACGTCTGTCCGTCTGTAAAGAACGCTAGCGGCTAAACCGTAAGTAGGATTTTCACCAAAATTCATTTTCCCCAATCGATCTGGTTGATGTCGCGGCCCCTTGAAAGTGAAACCGATATTTCAATTTTCAAGGGTTAAGCCCATAAGCCCATGGGACATTTTCAACAAAAAAATGGCGACAAATTTTTTAAAACTAAAAATTTGAAAATAAAGATTTTTTCTTATTGAAAACTATTCAAGGACAGATTTTCAAAGACGATCGGGTGCAAATTTTCTTATATTTGAGTAGTTTCCGCGTAGTTTTGCATGAAATATACGAGGTATTTTTTTAAAAATTTGCCAAAAAAAGCAATAATGTTTTTATTAAATTTTGACTTTAAAAAGTGTAAAGGAAGCTTAACCTTACAGTAGTCGCGGTATATCTTGAATCATCAGTAGTTGTGGCAAACTGTGAGGCCTCACTTCGCTAAAAGTAGATTTAGACAAAGTAGCTCAGGAAATGTATCCTCGGTATAAAAGGAAATTGCAAAGAAAAAGCATGGGAAAAGTAATTTATTGAAAAATTAATATCAATGCAAAAATAATATTTAACCTGTATGTATTAAGAGTGTTTCAAATATTATATATCATATTCATGAATTTCTGAACAAAATATTTGTACTCAAGTTGTACTAATTTTTTAAAAAAAACTTCACAAAAATCCGATCACAATATTAATAAGTTTCCATTTTTGTCCCATTTTGAATTTTCTATTTTTTATTTATTTATTGATAAACAATGTAATGCCAGTACTCGCGTCGGACTGAGAGACCGCAATCGTTGATTACTCCGAAACGACTCCACTAGCTCAAACCGAAACGAAAGAAAGATTTAAAACAACTGTATGTAGGAAGGTACTGAAAACACACGATGCCTAAGGCGAAAAATAATAAAAAGTAAAAGAAAAATAAATTGGAGTCCGCACGCGAGAACTGCAGGGTTAAGAGAATAGTGTAGGTTTTATTTTCGTTAAAACCCCCTATTTTTCGAAAATTGTAAAAATTCGAAGTTTTTCCGAGTTTTTCTACAAATACAGTAATAAAGATAATATTTTTCTTAATGAAAAGTGTTTAGTAAAAACATATCTTCAAATAAAGTTATGTTCAATTTTCCGGAAATGTGAGTTTTATTTGTATAATTTTTCATCAAATATAGACAATTATTAAATTTTAAACAATTATTTTCTCGGAAAGGGCTTCAAATTTTTGCAAAAAATGCAAAAAAGGGTCATTCTTGCTTTGGCAACAGAAGGCGGTAGTGGTGGTCGCCGTTGGTTCGTGTTAATATAAACTAATAGTTTCATTAACGGATAAAATACGCACTAGGAATCGTTTGTGCATTTAAGTAGAACGTGAATACACTGAATTGAATACACAGAAATACGCAGTGAATACGCAGAAAACTGTTTTTGTTTAAACGTTTGAATTAAAAAATATATGCACTTCTTCCGCTTCGTTTGTTTAAGAATTTTTCGTATGGTAGCTGAAGAGTGAGACAGAACCTGTCACATTATAATATTACATAACTGTTAACAATATTAGGAGAAATTCTGTGCCGTTGTAGCATCACTAGTTTTGAAAAAAACTATGCGAGATATTTTTTAAGACTAATTTTTAGAACGCATTTATTTTTTTTAATTCTATCAATATAGTAATTTTGCGATGTTACTTTTTTCCAATGTTCGGAAAGACAGAGCTCTCGGCGAAAGTGGGACTAACACATTTTTTACTGTCCTTTGCATGGAAAACATTTAAGAAAAAAATTAAATAAAAAATGGAAATTCAGAGAAAACGTTAAACCTTCGTGGTGTGTACCTCCAAAAATGTAAATGCGCGTGCTAAAGGAAACGTTAAACAGGGAATGACAATTTTGGAGGAAATTGAACGAATTAAGCACTAATGTTGACTACAAACAGACGGAAAGAGGTTCAGCTTTTTTAGAATAGAACAAACACCGCTTAAAATGGTGCAAGTCTCATTGTCAATGAACTCTGAATTTTTGAAAAGCTCAGAACTTTTTCAGGTCTCACTAGTGGTTTGCACAAGTTTCACTGATTACCCTCAACGAACTATTAGCATTCACATAATGAAAATATTTGACTAAAGAAAGAAAATCAGTTGCACACGAAAATTGGATGGTTTCTTGCTGGTAGCTGGGATTGGTTGAATTCTTTATTTTTCTGCCATTAGCCACTCAGCGTGTGAATAGAATCGTCACACGGATGCTCTGCGACGAGGAACCGAGGCGCCGGCGCCTGTGACGCTTCGACTGTTCGCGCGTTGATTGGTTGGTTGGTAGTGATTCCGGGCGCGTCAACAGTTTAGTTTATTAGTCCCGTAAGTGTAGTGCATGTTTTTCCTCGGGAGGTGCGGTCATTTCCCCTGCTGAGTGGCGAGATCCGGCGCCGACCTACCGTCGGCTAGCGGGGTTTTCTCCTCAACCGGGAATCTTCCACCAGCGGGGCACCGCCCCAACCGGGACAAGCTCTAAGCTCCCGACGGGTCTCTCGGCATGTGCGGTAGTGAATGATAGTGTAAGTGTGTGTGTGTGTGTGTGTGTGTGTGTAAGGGAAGAGGATAGGACAAGGAAGAGGACGGAGATATCGCACGCTGCCCGTGGCCCGTTTGTTAGGCTACTGCTCCGGCATTCGCCTGGTGTTGATCGGAGAAACCACGGAAAACTACCGATCAGAGCAGCCGGCCGCTAGAATTTTCCTCCAGACAGCGACTGAATTCGTCCCAGCTGATAAGCTAGCGTTGAAAATCCTGCCACCGTCGGCACTCAAACCTAGGACTTCTCAGTCAGAGGGAACGCAGTGACATCAGTTGATGCCCCGAGCCATCTCTCTCTCGGTCTGTTCTCGCGTCCCCACGGTGCGCGATGCGCGGCGCCGATGGGAATCAGGGGAAGGGGCGCGGGCGGCGGCAAGGGCACGTGTGGGGGTGGGGCGAGGGGGGAGTTAGGTCGGGGATGCTGGAGGGAGTCGCAGGGGCGGGGGAGGGCGCGAGGGATAGGGAGGGGAGCGGAGGGGGCGGGCGGAGGCATAAGCCGGGGTAGAGCGGGGTTTGGGTGTGGCGAGGGGGAGTTAGGACGGTGATGCAGGAGGAAGGAGTCGCAGGGGCGTGGGAGGGCGTGGGGGGCGGGGAGGGGAGCGAAGTGGGCGGGCAGAGGCGGGCCCGGAGACACGTGCGGCGATGCCGCGCTGGCGGTGATAATGACTTCAGTAACTGTCGTTCCACTGAGGGCGTAGCTCTGGTGCGGTAGGTATGACATCCGCAATAACGGTGAAAAAAAATTGTTTTTTTTTTTTCAAATACAGAAGTCGCAGAAGCGGTCTTTGTACTTTGAGTCTAGAAGCTCTACGCGGATGGAATGCAAAGATCATACGTACCAGACGGTCTTATGCTTGTCCAAGTACTTGTACCCTGCAGCTTCAAATATTGTTTTTGTTTTAAATAACACTGTTGCCAATGGTTACTAATATAGACAGTGGTGCTAAACCAGCACATACTTTCTCGCCAGGAATCCTAGGGGCTTCATGTAAAGTACTCCCCAAAATTAAAATATCGGTTTAAAATTCCAGTGGTCGCGACATCAGCCAGATCGATTAAGGAATAACGATTTTGGAGAAAATCGGTTGAATGATTTACCCGATAGCGTTATTCACAGATGGTCTAAAGGTCAGACGTTTTACCGTCAATCGATTTTTCGGTATCAAGGATCCACAAAATATGGATTCTGTCTACACCACTTGTTAGAGGAATTTTTTAATTAAATTTAACAACTGGATTTATCCAGTTTTCCCTTACTAGGGCTCGGCAATTAGAGTTTTTCTACTGATAATTTCCCGCTTTTGCCCGCAACATTTCATAACTTTCACTTCTTAAGAAGTTCCTTCTTAAGGACGTGAAAGTAAAAATGCTATCTCCTATTATCTCTAACTTATGCAATACCCGAATATTCAGTGACTTCCACAAAAATGAGACATGAGCTAGTTTTTTAAACATCCTGTCTTTAACGGGAACAATTTAAAGAAAAATTGGAATATTTTATACATAGCATTCACTTCAAGTAAAACCTTACGCACAACCACTCGTTTTTACGTTCTCGCTATTGCTTACGCCGTCAGAGTAAGTTTTGTAATACTGAAAAAACTGGCGAATTTTCGAGAGGAAAACTCTTATCGCCAGACCCTGGTAACGACTGGGTGGATAAACCTCGATACATAGTAAATTGCTCTCTCCAACACATCCTGTAGTCAGAATTATTTTTTGTGGGTCCTTGATTTCGAAAAATCAGTTGACGGCAAAACGTCCGTCTGTCTCTCTGTCTGTGAACAACACTAGCGGCTAAACTGTAAGTAGGATTTTCACCGAAATTGATGTTCCCCAATCAATCTAGCTGATGTCCCTTTGAATTTGAAACCGATATTTTAATTTTGGGTGCCCTTTCCCCGAAGCCCCTAAGACATTTTCAAAACATGGCGCGAAACTTTTTGATTAAAATTTGACCACGAATAGCGTGAAGGGCGCATAAGAAAATGGCGTAGGTGTCATTTGCCTTGAAATCTCTGAAGATAGTCCTTGCCTTGAAGAAGCCTGCAGTGTGACAGGAGAAACGTCGGCCTCTCAGCCTGCGACCGGCGCGTCACCCGAAGAGCGAAGAAGATAAGCTGCGGAAGCTTACGTTTACATGACCGTCAGACATGCCATTAAATTTAATGTAGTTTAATGTATTGTGCACGAAACTTAATGTAACCTTGTACATTAAAAATGTACTTAATGTATTTGTACATTAAATTTAAGGCATACATTAAAATCAATGTAGATTTAATGTAGAGGTTCTCCCGTTTTCCCTGCCTCTTATCATTCATCTCATGTATTCACAATCACCAGTCCATCAAGATCACTCACTCATTCATTCATTCCATACATGTCCATAAAGCTTTGACTCTTGCATCCCAATGTACATGTGTACATTAAATTTAATGTGCGTTCATGATAATTATTTTCATGTCGTTTACATTAAAGTAATGAGGAAATTTCTGACAGTGTGGTTTAAAATCGACGCAAATGGAGGACATACACGCAATTTTGCACCCGAAAATCGGAATGTCTTTCTGAATAGATGGGTGGTAGCGCATAACCGTTATATTAGTTTTTTAACGTGGCGTCTGAGGGTATTATCGTCAAGATGGAATAAGGCACGACTTTTTACGACTTTCTTAGTCCTGCCACAAGGTGACGCATGATCGCGACCGTATCAAGCAGCGCTGCAGATCAAGCGACTCTAGTGGCAGGACCGAGCAAGGCGCAAAACGTGGTGCCTTATTCCATCTTGAAGATGCTAATACCCTCAAATGCCACGTTAAAAAACAAGTATACATGAGAAGCTTTTGAGCTAAAACGTGGCAAATACACCAGGGTACATACATAACGTACATAAGATTCAGTGGCTTTTGAGAAACTATACATGAAGCCGTAGTGATGTTTTCAAATTTTTCTCGAAAATAGCTGAAAATGTTTTTCTAAAAAAAAATTACTGGAAAATAAGAAAATATATTTGCATCTATGGTATAATTCCAATTTTCATTAAAACCTCTGACATTTAGAAAATTACAAAAAGCTTTATATTTAAAACACTAAATTCTCGTTTAGGAAGAGGATGACTTTTCTAGTCAACCAAATTTCGTGATTTCCACTTTAAAACGAAAGTAAAGTGCCACATTTGTTTTATCGCTTGCTTTTAGTATCCGGTTTTATAGTTAAACACTAATTTTAATTAAAACATAAAATTAATAGACCATTATGAACACTTACCTGCTATAATTTGTTCATTATCTCATTGTATAAATTGTAAATAGTTGATAATTTGAAAGTATACAACATTTTCTCTTCCAAACAAGTGTGAGAGTAAGATATTGTTAGCGAAGCAAAAGTCGTCAGTGTTCTAAAATTCGAGGGGTGTTTTTAACTGCACAAATGCAATATGTAGCAATCGTGTGACACGTATGTTTTCACATAAAAAAGATTGTGGTGCGTACGTTTTTAAGTTATGATGAACAGGAAAATTTCTTTGCCACAGTTTGTACGCTATACATGTTCAGTCTTGTGTTGTAAATGTACTAGCGTACCTGTGCGGTATCATGACTGAACACACTGACTTGAAAATTTGATCGAATCACTGCTGATAACGAAAATGCCGGCACAGGTAAAACACAAACCCAACCGGTTGATCTCGGGTTTACGGTGCTTAGTCTAGGCCTCCTCCACTCTTAGGAATCGTTTATATTATATTGTTTATATGACCCAACATAACAAGACAGTCTTCACTCTTCACAGTACAGAATCGTCCATTCTTTGCTAATATTGTTTCTTTCTTCTTTTCGGCGAAGAACATCAAAAGATGTAAGAGCTCTCTCCATTATAGTTTGACTTAGTTCACGGCCTCTAGCGCCAAGGCCTGTGATGTAGGTGTATTGGTAGTATCGATAAGCACTGGACCAGCAAAAATGTAGTAGAATGTCTAATGATATCTCATTCTATACATTACATTTTGAGGGACGTGGCCTCAAAATTTCAAGTTTTAAGGGCCTGGAACACTTCGTTTGGAAGTTATTTAACTGCATAGACTTTGACAATGCTGTCGAATGTTACGGGTTGCATTTGACATGACTATATAGATGCGTTTTTTAAACAAATCCTTCATATTTTTAAAGTCAAATTTCAATTTGGCACGTCTCCGTGAAGTTCTATTTCTTTAGAGAGAACATTTTCATATGTAAAGATTGGTTGTGTGTGAGCCGCGAAAGGTATCTATACTTTTGAAATAATATGAGACTATATTTCTGGGGTGACTTCGTATAATAACATAATTATGTGGTAAATATAAAATATTTCATTTTCATTTTCAAAAACATGTATCGCTGTGTTTTCAAAGAATAGTAATTGGATTGTTTCAAAATTTGGAAACCTCCCTTACTCCACTAGTCATCGAGATTTAATACTTAACGTCATGAATGAATGTTTTAGGGATTTCCTATTTTCTGTACAGTGCGTGTCTAATGTAGAACTTATTTAACTTGTCTACAGAGATATCTGACTCATATCTACTTTTCAGCGTGCATCCTTGCTGCAGGAAATTTGATGATGTGACCAAACGTTCCAAGCTATACTAACCCTAGCTATACGTTCCAAGCTCAACCATATTGATTCATTTGGCTTGTATATTTTCTGCATAAATTCATTCAATTATAGATATTTAATTGATGTCGTGCACTTTTTTAATTTGAGTAATAATTATAATAATATCATTAAGAAGAAGGGAGGTTTCGGCCCGCCGCGCAAGCAAAGTAATTTCTCAAATATTGATCTTGAAATAGACACTTCTGATGTCTTTACCCTATAGTAATACGAGTAGTTATTTATGCACCAAACTTCTAATGATCGAGCTATGGAAAAAAGTTCGAGGGTAAAAGGCCCTCAAAGCCATCAAACGTTTAAAAAAGTCATCAAAGGTTCAAAGCTCTCGGCCTTTCGTCTCGATCATTAGAACTAGTTAACACCCATGGCACTAGATACAAGATTATATTTTTTTATCTAATTTAATGATTCAAATCTCCTTATTTACCAGTTCACTAATTATTAATCGATCCAGGTAAGTTATGCAGTGTATATCGAGCTCCGTTTTTTAAAATTAAATTTTATTTTACATTGATAGATACTACAACGTTCAGTCGTAAGGCTCATCAGTTGTTTGACCGAGCAACTTTCTACCAGCAAAGTGTGAAGGGGTAACTTGTTGTCACTTCCCTGACAGTGAATTCATTAGGTTATTCCTTCAGCCAAGGTTATTGTGAGGAAGTTTCTTTAGAGCGATGACAAGGTTAAGAGGAAATACGAATGGAGGGACACGTAAATGCAAGAAAAGTTTTTACCTTATGTAATGTCGGAGAAGTATTGAAGGAAAATGTGAAATGGGAGTCTGTTTCTTAGGCGGGAGAGTGGGGGTTAAGTGACTGCTTCTCGTACTACATGATTTAAATTATTGAAGAAACTATGTGCCATTTTCATAATCGGTTCTATTGCAAGACAGCTGTGCAGTGTCTTATTGCTGACAAAACAGGGGGCATTAACTGTTATTCTTAAGATTTTAGTTTGAAAGATTTGTGAGTCACTTCAAGTGGTTTTGGCATCTGAAATCGATACAGGGCATGCATAAGTTAATATGGGACGAATAATGGATTTGTAAATGGTTAAAGCGGAATGAATATCGAGCTGCGTATCGTAGGCAATAACAAGCAATAACGTATCAGAAACGAATGGTGCTAAAACAGCATGTACTTTCTCGCTGTAATTTCACGCAAAATAAGGCAAAAAGTACTAAAATTTTCGAAATATTGTACGTGACCTTATTTCAAAATCTATCTTCAAGGAACATGTTTTATTAATGGAAAAATCTCTTTTAATCTCTCTTTAATATCTCTCTTTAATATTTTAGTTGTAGGAAGACGCTGACAAAAAATTATCATTTTGCAATATTTGAAAAATTAGGTTTTCAACGAACATGAGATCTATCCCATTCTCTTAAACGTCATTCACTCTATTCAAAACATAATTTAATTAAAAACAATGGAGGCGTTTTTTGAAAATTTGGAATATGTCTCGGGGGAGGCATGTAAAGCACCACCCGAAATTGCAATGTCGGTTTCAAATTCATAGAGCCACGACATCAGCGATTGAGGATTATGAATTTTGGAGAAAATCGGCCATGTTTTTCAGAGGCGGACTGGCGGCTAGCGTTGTTCAGAGGCGGACTGGCGGACGGACAGACATACAAACAGGCGGACAGACATATGTTTTGCCGTCAATCAATTTTTCGGTATCAAGGATCCACAAAACATGGGTTCTGGCTACGTCAGGTGTGTTAATAATTTTTTTTAAATTTAGCATATGGATTTATCGAATTTTTCGTTTTCAGGACCCTATAACAAGAGTTTTCTGCCGAAAATTTGTCATTTTTATCACGCAACATTACAAAACTTTCCCTCTACTCCGTAGCGAGAAAGTAAACTGAGGAAGGCTACAAATCAATCAATAACCCATCTCGATCAGGTTTTTGTCCAATTTCACTGATCCATTGAGCAAATGCTGAGATGGCCCCTTGTTTTGCTTCTGGACATAAATGTAGCTTCATACATAAATGTTCCTTTTGCTTGTAGTGGTAGTAGAGCTTAGGGTGAATTACTATATTGTTAGCAATGCAGAAAAATCAAATCTGCAGTTCGTTTATCGTTGCAAATAGTTTTTCTATTACTCGGGAACGAAAATGTCTAGTTTTTCAAATGTTGATAATCTCCTGCTGTTCTAATTTATTATTATTATTATTATTATTATTATTATTATTATTATTATTATTATTATTATTGTTGTTGTTGTTGTTGTTTGAACTTTCAACTATTTATCGTTAAAATGTTGGGATGGAATTCTGGTACTCAAGAAAACGTGTGCAAATGTTCTTCTCGCCTATACGTGATATACAGTTTTTACTGTTTTTTTGAAATCGCCTCAAATCAGAGGCAACAAATGACGCGCGCGCCGCGCCGCGCGGCGGTGGCGTCCGGAGGCTGCGGGCGGCGCATGTGGGTCAGTAGGGTGGGCGGAGGAGGGGGAGGGGGAGGCGCGCCGTGACTTCGCAGAGCCCATCGCCCGCGCCACGGAGGGGCAGGGGAGGGGGAAACGAGGAGAGCACCCCCAACCACGATCGCCAACTCAACCTCCCGGACGAAAAATAAAAACCTTTTGTGAGAACACCACACGCTACAGAGGTGAACAAATTACAATGGATTGATTGATTGATTGATTGACTCTTAGTGATTCCGAGCGCGTCAACTACTTGGGTCATTAGTCCCGTAGTGTAACGCATGTTTTTTTCTCGGGAGGTGGCGGTGTTCATTCCCCGCTGGATGGCAAGATCCGGCGCCGACCCACCGTCGGCTAGCGGGCTTTCCCCCTAACCAGGACTCTCCCACCAGCGGGGCACCGCCTCAGCCGGGACAAGCTCAAAGCTCCCTACCGTTGTCCCGGAATATGTGGTAGTGTAGTGCATGTTAGTGTGTGTGTCTAAGAGGAGAGGATAGGACAAGGAAGAGGAAGGACAGATCGCGCGCGGTCCGTGGTCCGTTTGTTAGGGTACTGCTCCGGCATTCGCCAGGTATTGATCGGAGAAACCACAGACAACTACCGATCAGAACAGCCTACCGCTAGAATTCTTCTCCAGACAGCGGTCAACTCGACCCAACTACCTCGTTAGTGTCGAAAATCCTGGCACCGTCGGGACTCCCGGTCAGAGGGATTGCAGTGACAGCAGTTGATGCCCTGTGCCCTCTTCCGGTGCCAAATTACTATTGGAAAACTGTATCATGAACATATGTTTTGAAATTATGTGTTCAATGTGAATGAAATTATGTGTTCAATGTGAACGAAATTATGTGTTCAATGTGAATGAAAATATGTGTTCCATTTGAATGAAATTATGTGTTCAATGTGAATGAAATTATGTGGTCAGATGAAAGTGTTTCGAGGTGTTTCGAGTGTTTCTACATGTGCAATGTCCGGAGCAGACGCGAATCCAGGTATTCAGACGCCCAAGGGAAGCATAGAATTGGTGCCCTTGTCGGGATACTTCAAATTAGAGGTGTTGCTATTTATTTTAGCGGGTATACTCAAAAAAGCGCCCCTTGTGCGTGGGGCCTGTGGGGCGTGCTACGTCTGCCATATCGTAGATACGCCACTTGCCCGGAGGTAAGTGTGGACATTTTTAGAAAATGTTCAATTGTATAGGTTGATTATAGAGATTTGAAATTGCTGACTGTTGAAAATCGGCTATGTTTTCGCAGTGCTACATACAGTATCTATTAAGAATTTTTTGAGTATTGTGAATATTAAAGTTTAATCAGTTATTAACCACAATGCATAGATTGATTGAATTGCTGTCACAAAAGATTTTACATGACCCAGATATTCAAAATAGTTGGTAAAAATAGTATAAAGTGTGCCAAAAAGAGTAAAGATGTTAACGAAAGCCAAAGGAATGCAAACTAAGTATTGAAACAATTATAAACTTCTACTGCAATTCATTTATCTTAGTTTTCAATAAATAATTATGTTTAAAGCTGATTTACCATAATAATGTGGTTACCTTTATATACTCTCTTCAGTTCGGTGGGCTATGATTGGCTATGGTTGAGCATCGCCGAAGACAGCATCGCCCGGCGAAATCCTTTTATTTGTTTGTTTGTTTATTTATTTATTTATTTATTTATTTATTTATTTATTTATTTATTTATTTATTTATTTATTTATTTATTTATTTATTTATTTATTTATTTATTTATTTATTTATTTATTTATTTATTTATTTGTTTGTTTGTTTATTTATTTATTTATTTATTTATTTATTTATTTATTTATTTATTTATTTATTTATTTATTTATTTATTTATTTATTTATTTATTTATTTATTTATTTATTTATTTATTTATTTATTTATTTATTTATTTATTTATTTATAAATGGGGAAAAGTGAATTCTGTGCGTTTTCAAAATTCTGTGATCGCTACACTAAGTCATATACTACTTGAATTTTGAATTAATCAAAGAAAACGCTCCCATGTAATAAAATATATTTTCAATGGTAAATTAGCTATAAATTTGGGCTTTTATACATGTCCTTCGTGAAGGAATAATGCTTCCTGCCGCGACAACTTGGAGAACGATAATTTGAATAACCATATTTCCCAATGAATTCTTGAAGTCGTGCACAGATAATGAAGTTACATTTACGTCCAGAAGCAAAAATGTCCTTTTGCCAGAGGTTTAGGCTGGAGCGGCAGCTGGCAGTGCCTCGGGTGTATCAATCCACGGAATGCAGGTGGGGGTAAGGGCACCTTGCTCGGACGATTTACTTTCTTCCAATATTGTCACTAAAAATAATATTGCAAGAATTGATACGATCATATGGAAAAATCGATGAGAATATGTATGTATTTGGGAACGCGGCTCACACAAGCTAGCAGTGCTCCCAGGCCGCCGTGGCGCGCCGTTCTGATTTTATTATCCTCTCCTGGAGGTAAGGGTGACCTTTGGCGAGCATGACGTATTTCAAACACGGTACCTAGCCTAACTGACCTGCATGAGCTTTTATGAGAATGTGTATTCCTGTAAATGAAGTCATCAAACGGATGTAAACGGAGAGGTCATAAATACCGAATGTGAGAGCTCGCTTAGTTCACTTTCTTCACGCTTTCAGTTCAACCAGCAACAGACCAAATTTTAATTACAGAATTATTCACGCAAATTATATTTCTCATAAAGGAAGGTATAAATTAGTATACTTTTCTTACGTTCTAGTTACAGAAATACATTGGTCTCATGGGAACATTCTCCAGGTGACGAAATGACAAAATAACGGGGCGTACCACAGTCCCACAGTCCTACTAGAGAGCCAACGTTTGTTTCATGCGAATCATTTCTACCTGTTACTGCTACCTGAAAAGAATAGCGCAGTTTGCGTGAATAATTTCGAAACTCTTAAGAGAAAAGATTGGAGAAGTGTGAAATATTATGGTAATGGAGGAGACAGTTAAAAGAGCGAGACTGTTTGTGACCTTCAGAGAGAGATGGGTGGAATTCGCAGGGCCGTAAATACTCCTCTGAGAACCATTGTTAAAACGCGTTTTATATTGGTTTTAATGAAATTTCCTTGAAATAAATGCCTGGCATTATTTTAAAGTGCACAGACTTTTTTCATGTTTACAGTTATTCTTTTGCATAGTCCTGTAAGTTTATCTCTAAGAACAAGCCCACATCACTATGAGGCGTAGTGATTGCGAAGTCGACTAGATAACCGGCTGATTTCTTAGAGACTGTACAAGAACGTGTGACATACGTATATTATGTTTTTCTTTTTAATTAAATGAAATTTAAAATTTCAAAATACAAGTTTTAAGGTTGTCGCGTAGAAAAACTTCCTCTATAGGCGGCATTTTATATGGTCAAACAGTAGAACGCGCTGATTGCTGATTATTTGCAGGAAAGTCGCAATTGTGAAGTAAATCAGCTAAAAACCAAATTTTTGTGTCATTGTAAAGAAAGCAGCAAACTCGGTAAAAAACAACGATGCTTCCCAAATCTAGAACTATTTATGGTTAACTAATTTATTACTCTTTATACAACATGAGGCACAAATGATTGTATTGGGAAAGCAGTTTTAACAGTGACAGTGGATACAGGCGATTAGGAGAGACTGAATATAAAATTTAAACGAATGGCAGTGAAAACAGTAAATAATGAAGTTTGCGGACATATTTGAGTATTTGATAACACTGCGAAAAGCTTTACGGGAAGATCGATACTCGCACGTAAGTTACACATTTTCGTAACATGTGAATTATAGCATCGTGGAAATTTGAAAAATGTAATTTTAATACATTTTTGCCAAAACAAGATATGGTATAAAGTAAGAGCTGAATTATACGGAAGAATGCAGTTCTAAAACGTCCTCCTGCTCTATTTAACCTTTGCTGCAGTCTTTTACCACTCACGAATTTACTAATTAGTTTCGTTGTTTAGATGTTTTGTTGTTATGAACGTAAACGTGTGTCTATGTAGTACATGAATAACAAACTAGCAATGCTACAACATAATATACTTTCTCGCATTTCTTATAACTTTTGCATTTGTCGATATTTCGACGAAAATGAGATCTGCGCTATTTTTAAGCATCCTTTACTGTCTTTGTGAAAAAAAAACTGGAACAGTTTTTGAGAAGATGTATTTTTATAAATTCCATTAAATTCAAGCAGAAATTACGAGAAAACAAGCTTTTCCAGAAACTTGTGCATGACCTATTTTAAGGAACTAATTTTGTATTAAAGAAATAAATCTCCATCATATTGAGATATACAAATTTTCTCTCTACTTTAATATCTTGCAAAGATCTTAGCGTCCGGCTTGCTGGGTCAATGGGTCACGATATATTACCTTCATAATGGATTATAGGATCCGCAGACTATACAGCGCTGCTGGGAATCTGAAATAGAATGATTCTAATTCCTAGTTCATTACTGTTTGGATTGACTAAATGAAAGATCACTTTCTTTTCTAAAGAACAAAATTTAACAAAGTTTATTGTTACCTTTTTGCAAACAATATAGTGAATTTAATAAATGATTTTGATGTTAGGCCTTTGATCAAGATATCTTTGAATTTAGAGTTTTATACCGCGGTTAACTTATCTATTCTTCGTTGATGTCCCTCGAAGACTTCTCAGTCGAAATATCTTGCGAGCTTGCCGTAGTCCAAAGTTCCAAGAAATCCTCTTCTGCTCCTATCCAAGATGGTGTCAAACTATCAAAATTATCAGTCCCGATTACGTCCTATGACATAGTCCCGAAACCTATAACTCGATTACCACTCCCGACAAAGTCCCAATTTATGCGTCAATATTACTTCCACATGCAATATCTGCAATATCATTTACTGTCCTTAAACTTTCACGATCTGAAAAACCCGACTCTGACTATCTGCATTACACTCGCTCCCTCTCACAACCTACGATCAGTTCAGACACGCGATGCCGGTCAGAATGAAATCTTCCTGCATGATTCACCCCTCGAAGCTTCGTATTAAACTCCCTTCTTTTTTTCATAACATTTGACCGTCCTTCTCTCACCCAGCCAATCCATGCGTTCGTTATATTTTGGTGTAGCTGACCTTTCGATCGTCTAAACTTCTTAATGCATATTCCACCATATAGTCTTCAAATAAATGTTAGTTTATTTTCATGTGACATATCGGTATGTCACAATATATATAAACAAATATATATATATATATATATATATATATATATATATATATATATATATATATATATATTGTATTTTTATAATGTTAATTTTTTGAAATTTTCGAAAATATAGAGTTTACCGACAATGGTATCAACACAATATTTTATTGTCATTTGGATATTACGAGGAATATTTCAAGAAACGTTTTGGAGTCGTTTTCGAAAATAAGTGTTAAAACTTTTCTATATTTCAAGCAAAATTATGCTCTACTAAAAATCTACTCACGTTTTTGAAAAATTGTACATGATTGTATTTCAATATACGTCTTTGAAAAAGAGATTTTATTAAGAAAAAGCTCTATCTTCAATACTGTAGTTGGAGGAATCCGCCGAAAAAAATTAAACTTTTCCAATTTTCGAATAATCAGTTATTTCAACAAAACTTATGCCTGCGTCATTCTTTTATGTATCCTTTATGATACCTGAGAAGGTGAGATCTGAGAAGTACTCTCAAGTTAAGGAAAATTTTGAGTAAGATTTGAGAAAATTTCGATAATTTTAAGGTTTCATATAAAGTCCCCCTCTCCCCAAATTATCCGTTTTAAACTCACAGGGTCTCGAGTTTGTTGGCGAAATTAATCGGGGCATATCAGGTTTGTAGAAAAACGTCCGAAGAGTTTAAGTGCTAGAGTTCATCTCAGACAGACGGGCGGACGGACAGACAGAAGTTTTGCTTTCAGCCTTTTTCTTTAATCAAGGACTCTCAAAATGTGGATTCTACGTGCAAAGTGGAAGTAATTTGCAACATTTGTGAACACGTTTTATCCACTTGGGCCCGACAATAACAGTTATTCTGTCGAAAATTTTCTGACAATTGCAATCCTGCCACCGCACGATTACAATCGCTCCTCTTTACTATGAACGTAGTAACGCGAGAATGTAAAAATAGTTGTGTATTTACGACACGATCTTTAAGTGTAAAAAAAACAATATTTTTTCGATAACCAAGCCATTATAAAAACACGTTTTGAAGCACCGAACCTGAAGAATTGCTGGTAAGCTTTCTTCAAGACAGTGGATGAATTAATTTTACTGATTCTGAAACAGTTGAGCCTCGTTGATGAGCGAAATGCTTTCTTCCACCTGTCAGATGAGTCGAGACCCTTCTGTTATTGCCTTCAAGTGATAGTTCAGTGCGTGCAGTTAGAGGTTAGGTATAATTACACTAGTGATATACATTATTCGGATTCACCCTCTAAAAAATAATATTGTAAGGAATGATGCAAATCATGTCGAAAAGCAGATAAATATATGTATGCGTAAGAATTACATCAAACACACATAAACGCACAGGGCATAAACACAAATTTCAAAGATCCTTGTTGATTTCTTTCATCACACATTAATTAAACTCGCTACAGACCGAACTTTAATCAATTATTATATCTGTCAATACATGTGACACGTGAGCAATCGGGCAGCGACTAGTGAGGCGCAAAATGAACCTGGCGTTGAGAACGGCGAGCGAGATCTGTGAGAAAACGCGCGATGGCCAGAGTAGCGTGACCGAAGCATGGGCTGCTCTTTCTCTCCGTGGCTGGAGAAGGACGAGTTCCACATCTCCGGACGGACGAGAAAGTCTGAATAGAATCTGCGTCCATTTCTGAGTTGAATTGCGCAGTGAATAAAAGGGGAAAATCTTCACGCCTAATTCGCATTTTCTTTCCCTCAGTAGTTTCCCACCTTTCTATCAGTAATGACAGTCTCATTCCTGACCATGCGAGATGGCTCTGCGGGGATATCCGTACCGGCAAAAGGTGACTCAGGATATCAACTAACGTCATTGCAGAGCCTCTGACCGGAAGGTCCTAAGGTTCGAGTCCCGTCGGTGGCGGGATTTTCGACACTAGCTACTCAGCTAGGTCGAATTCCCTGCTGGAGGAGAATTCTACCAATCCGCTACTCTGGGCAATGCAATGACTGGGTCATTGCACGGTGAGTGGTCTAATTTTGGATAAATGCCCGCCCAAACATTCGAGTTTTGGCAAAATTTTGTATCGGAATGTCTCGAAGAAACTTTTGTGGAGTTGT
This sequence comes from Teleogryllus occipitalis, assembly GCA_011170035.1. Classification (NCBI taxonomy): domain Eukaryota; kingdom Metazoa; phylum Arthropoda; class Insecta; order Orthoptera; family Gryllidae; genus Teleogryllus; species Teleogryllus occipitalis. The sequence goes on from BLKR01001345.1 coordinate 56,347, forward strand.
AACTTCATGGGCGAAACATTGTTTTGAGATTTAGCGATTTGTTTGTTCCCAAGGAGGGTGGTTGTACAGTATGACTATAAGACTTTGGGATATCACAGTCTATGTCATAGGGAGCAAAGCCGAAAGGACATCATAGACTCTATGATATCCTTTCGGCTTTGCTCCCTCCTCCTTCTTGTCATCTATTGGCGCCTAAATCAAATTTATCACATTTTCTCACTTTTTGTATCCGTATAAGTAGATTTTATATATGACTTTGAGATTGTTATAGAGGGGGAATCTCTCGTTCTATATGCACATTTTCATTGGAAAATGAGGAGTAAAATTTTAAGAAAATGTTGTTTGAGCAATTCTGAAAATGCACTTTTTGGAGTTCATTTTCACCCAAAAATTTCGAGTTTTCGAGAAACTTCATAAGAAAGTGTTTGAAGCAACTTTACTCACAAATGTGAATGAAAAAAAAGCCTGTAATAATTGACAACTTGACGGATATTTAAAAAAATAATTTAGGAGAAAACAAAAGAATACATCAGTTGCCTTTATTTCTTGATATTCAGTGCATTGAGAACAATCCGTGTCAAAAATTTAAAGAAAAAATTGGAATAGTTTTCGATAAAATGAAATTTGAGCGTTTCTGAAAATGCGGCATTTCGAGCTCAGTTTCATAGAAAACCTTTTGAGTTTTCGAGAAACTTTATGACATCATTTGAAGCACCCATTCTCAATATACCGTAATGAATGCAAATCACTTAAAGTTTAAATACTAATGACGTTAGAAAGATTTAAAAATATACATTTGTGTAATTTTTTAAAAAAAAGATACAGTGACAGGGACATATTTATCTGTGTCAGTAACAATTTGTCTTGTGTACAGTCGTGGATATGCGATTATTATAAAACACTTGCTGTTGAAGAAAGAGGGAGAGAACCAAAATGTTGCTGAGAAATTGTAGGCGTGTACCGAATTCCAAAATTCGCGGAATAGAAAGGCGAGCAGCCCGGACCGGTTTCTTAAACAATTCTACGAAGGCAAACGTAATAGGCGGTCGGCGATCTTCACTTGCCTCTGGTAAAGTGGGCTGGCGCCACTGAAGGGATTAGCGGAGCACAAGTGCTCGTCATTAGACTGTTTGGGACTGCAGGAACCGGCAGGTCGTCCAGACAGCATGCAGCTCTGGACATTTTCCTTGTTCGCCCAGAAGAACACTTTTATTTCTTGCTAAAAAGTTTTCGGGTATAAGTGACTACAGTGATGATTTATTGAAAATAGAATGGAGCGTTAAATTCAATAATTTATCCTGGAAAAGATAAACGTTTTTCAGAAAAGAAATGTACCCAGATTACAGATTTTTTAGTGAAAAATGCACTCGTTGGTCGAGAACTGACACTCGTGTAGAGGAAATATGGAATAACTTCGAGTTCATTGTTTGAGTTTTGAGCGTTTTGTTTGCTCAAAATAATAAAAGAGGTTCCAATCCCGAATATTATAACGAATATATTAGGTCACTGAAGAGAAAAATGAGAAAACTATACAACATGAGAAAGGCGGGAGCAAATTATCAGGAAAATAATCGTGTTTTGGCAAAAGAGCTATTGGATTTGACGAAGATTGAACAACACACACTTCTTAATTCGTTTTTTTTATGCAAAGGACAAACACTAGACGTAATTTTATAAGTATGGGAAAAGACACTGGGGAAACAGAACAAATACAAATGCATTTAAAAAAGTAGAAGAGATATACTCTTAAGACAATGTGGAGGAAGCAAACGCACATAATTTGTTCTAAGCGTCCATACTTACACCTCCAAATAATGACTCTGTAGATAACATTTGCTTACCAAATCAGAACATGGGATTTAAATGATTGGCGTGTTCGTCTTGGAAATACAACTTTTGATTAAATATTAAAATTTTATTTTTTTAAATATAGTTTGTACCTTAGTATGGCTATTTGCAAACACTAGTCCTGATGTTTAACGTTCAGAATGTTATGTCCATTTCAGCTCCGTTCATACACAAACTCCTGAAATTCGTATATCATCATCCAGGGTTTGTTTTGACTAATTTAAAAATGTTTAGCGTACTGTCTGTTGACGAGTGTACAATGTCCCGTCCATCTTTCAATTACGGTCTGAAACATCAATCAATGGGTGTTATCTATACATTAGAAAGTCAAAATATCCTTGGGATATGTTATGTCTTAACACAGTAAATAAAAGTACGGGCAAAATGTTCATTATAACTAGTTTATCAACTTTTAATTGTAAACACGTTTGCCATCGAGCTTTAGTTAAAAGCACATTTTCATAATAAATCTAAATCTAGTTTTTTGGACGAAAACTCCTCCAAGTTGAAAAAATAGAGTGCCGTGGTGTGCTCGCGCGCTGGTGCGTTGTGAAGGCGCGCGTGGCTTCGCATCGCGTCGCGCGTTGAAGTCTCCGCCGGGGCGCGCCTTCGCGGCGCGCTTCCGCCACTGCCGCCGCGCCCCGCCCCTCCCCCTCCCGCGCCCCGCTCCGCCGCTGCCCTCGCTGCGCCACGCGGGCCGCATTCCTGCCCCCTCCCCCTGCCCACCGCCGTCGGCTGGCGCACCGCTCCCTCCCGCCAGAGGCCTTTCTCCCTCCGCTCGGCGCAGGACGACGCGGAGAGAGAGGAAGAGAAACAGCGAGACAGTTAAAAGGAAAATAATAAGAGGGAGAGAGGAGAGAGAGCGAGCGAGCGCGAGCGTGAGAGGTGAGAGAGCGAGAGAGGAGGATAGATAGGAGAGAGAGAGCGAGGGATGAGAGAGGGAGCAAGAGACAAGGAAGAGAGAGAGAAAGAATGTGAGATGTCTCTTAATATCGGATGCGGAGCTGCGTGGCGTGGCGTGCTGAGATAAGGAGACGGAGAGAGAGGGAGAAAGGGGAAGAGAAAGAGTGAGAGAGATGAAAAGAAAAAAGAATGAGAGAGCGAGTGAAAAGGAGCGAGAGGAAGGAGAGAGAAAGAAGGAGCGAGAGAAGAGAGACAGAGAGAGAGAGAGAGAGAGAGAGAGATATATCTCATAATATCGAATGATGCGCAGCGCGGTGCCATAGGGCTGGTTTGAAACTTGTCAAAAACAATAATTCACCGAATTCACAAGGGCTGTGTTGGCTGGGAGCAGAGCTTGTAATTGCCTGCACTTACAAAGGGGTACGTTGAAGTAGGTTATACAATTATAGGTTTCTGTAGAATGTCTTTTAGAAATATGTTTTTATTAGTATGATGGCATGCCTTAGATCAATAGTGCATTAGATCTGCGAAAATGAGAAGACTTCGACCTTACAACAGCACAGGCTGCAATCAAGTCAGGCTGTCATTAGGATACCATATCGCCAGAACTTACGAGAAATACATTATGCTTTTATTTCAGTGATGAATTCTCATGATGCAGAATTTCAGTAGTACTTCTCCCACTAAAAGATACAAATAGTACGAGACACTCTTGGACACGAGACATTCTCGGCAATAATAGAACATTCCGAAGAGACCATCTTTAAAACAAAGAGATATATTGTGAAAATACACTATCGTTTTTTAATCCACACAGTTTCGTTAATCCGAAATACATTGTTACAAGTTTGTATATTTGCTTTTAATCCGTTAATCCGGTTTTAGCCGGGACGAAATCCCGAAACATCACATCAAAATTGTCAGCATAATTCAAACATCACATCAGCATTTGTATGAGAAAATCACCCTTGAAACGTCTAGCTCCAGGGTTAACTTGTGCCAAAGGAGTTGGCGAGGGGCAAAAAAAGAAACAAATACCCTTAACGACGTTCTCTCGAGACTTACTAACTTCAACATGTGAAGGTGTGACATGAATAACTTTTATGTTTTGTCAGATTCTGTTAGAGGGGGATATTCATTACTCACTTAGGACTTTCTCACTGGGAGATTTCACACTGATATTAATGATGAAGTTGAGATAGGAAAGATAAGATAGTTGTAATATGAAGAGGATGATGTCACGCATTGCAACTAAACTTTTCTTCATTTTTAAAGAGTGTCAAATTGAAGGATATCTTACATTACCCAAACTAGTCCCAATTTGAGATTTTTCAGGAGGCACCAAAAACGTCATAGCGTAGACGTGCATAGTTTTGTATTTATGATTTCCGCCGCCTTGTATCTTACAATGTGTTTGGCCCTTGTCAAAAGGAAATGCCCCAACAGAGATCGCCAGTTGCAGGAAATAACTCGGTGTAATATCTCAAAATACGGAATTTTGAACTTGTTTGGTTACCTCAACAACAAATACGTACATAGTAACTAGAAAATAATTACACTGATATAACGTAATGACGCTGTCACAGTCACATCGGGTCAGACGAACGGAATGGGTTGCTTCTACGTATAGATTAGAGACAGATAAGGTATTGCTAAAAGTTAGATAATATCGAATCTGCACTAATTACACTAGAAGTGAAGCATTAAATAATGCCAGTGCACAATAGAGGAGTGCATGGCGGCGTTGCCAGGGGGGGGGGCGGTTTGGAATAACTGTAGATGACGAGGAACATACCTGAGTTCCGTGTGTTTTGTTGTGATAGTCGTTAAAAATTGGCAAAACTTTTGAGTTCATTGCATCTGTTCACTTTATCTAAATCTTTCAGTCCATGGGAAATCTCTCTCATAATTTGTTACATTTTTTTATCGGAATATTTATTCTCTATTGCGCACGATTGTACTCTAGACGACCAAACTAGAGTTAAACGAAAAATGATATGATATGATTTAAGTATATTAAGTTTTTCCTACAAACATTTGAAAAAACCGTATTTGCTTAATCAAAGAGCAAAATATCTAGGTCGAGTTCATCTACGGTCTGGAGGAGAATTCTAGCAATCGGCAGCTTTGATCAGTAGTTTTCCGTATTTTCGCCAATCACTATCTGGCGAATGTAGGAGCAATTGGACCACGTACTTCCTCTTACTTGTCCTGTATTTTCTCTCTCTCTCCCTCCTCTCTTTCTCTCTCTCTCTCTCTCTCTCTCTCTCTCTCTCTCTCTCTCACTCACTCACACACACACACACACACACACACACACACACTCTATACAACCACCATGACGGAAGCCAGTCGGGCACTTGAGCTTGTCCCGGATGGGGCGGTGCCCGCTGTGCGGAGCCTGGGGAAATGGGGAAACCTCGCTAGCTGATTGTTGGCCGGCGCCGGATCCAACCATCCAGCGGGGGATGATCACAGCCACCTCACTCGCTAGAAACATGCACTACACATACGGGACGAATGACTTTATCAGTTGACGGGTCCGTAATCACTTATCAATCCATCAAGATGCCCAACACGTAAGGGGTAATGACCATAGCAGTTGACGCGCCCAGAACGTCCGTCAGTCAATCAACCGTCAAGGAGAAGAGAAGAGGGAGTGGAAAGGATGGTGCAGCCCATTTGGCTAGCAAACAAACTCTTCTTCTTCTTCTTCTTTCCTCCGCCGAATGGGAGCCACGGGGTGCGTGGTCTGTATGTGGGTCAATTCCGAGTGGTTTATGAGGTGCGTGAATATTTTTCTTCGTTAACGTTGGAAAGATCAGGAACCTGCTGGTGTCTGCCTCTTTAACGAGTTTTTTCTTGGGTGTTATCGAATCTCCTCTGCTTTTTCGCATCGTTTAGATCGGTTATCTCCAACGTTCATGTGTTTATAGCTTTCTTATATGAAACATAAATATAATTTTTTTACAATTTATTTTACAGGCTTTAGTAAGGTTTCTTTAAGTGCACTTACATGTCTTCGGAAAAGGATAAAATGAATGTCCAAAACGGATAAACATCATTCTCAGTGTGTAGAGGGGAATGCATTAAAACTAATTCTTGATGATGAATTATTTAAGTGTTTGTCGGTGTTTTGAAACGTTTTGAAGAGAAATGTGTTAATTGTTTTGTTTTTGTAATAGATTTGTAGAGCTTTGTAACGTAAGGGTTCCTGTCATAAGATCTGAAGTGTTTTTGTCGCATCCAATAACACAAGCTACTTCTTATAGCCATTGAAAGAACTATTCTCAACAACTTTGTCGTCTATTTCCTTCTTCTTAAACTTGTTCACACTGCATCAAAACAAATCCCCGAGAAAGGGAGCAGTGCTCTACCACAACGCGAACTTCTCCGGATCTTTTTACTCCGACTATCCACAATTCTCTGCAAGTTCTCCTCACTTGTCGTACGAAGCTTATTTACTTCGTGGATAAAAGAAATTGTTTTTTCAGATCGTTGACACAACTATAAAACATTTATATTGTTATTAAACATCGTAAATGTCTATGTAATACTCTGGTCATAATAGAATTGGCTTTTGCATTTCTTTCTTCCTTCAAATCAAACTCTGAAAACGTGTCTTGTAGTCGATTGTGGTAGACATCCATCTATAAGTGCAAATTGTAGAACCAATTCATTCATCTTTCCTGTACGCTGAACGAAATTTTAACAGAATTAAATAAATTCTGTTAATAAAGAGTAATAAATTAAATATTGTACTAAATATGTTAATATATATATTAAATACATATGTATTAATATACAATAATAAATATTATAGAAAATAAATAATTTAATTAGTATAATGTAATAGTAGTACAATAAATTTAAAAATGTACTAAATAAAAATACATAAATAGTAATATGGCGAGCGAAAAGTTAGCACATAAAATTCTAGTGTTCAACAAGCTGCAATCTTCCAAAATTACTAAATTCGTTTCCTAGTTCAAGCACATGAAACTAAAATGAAGATTGTTTTTGTGTTTCAAGCTTATGGATTTGGAGGGATGTAGTAAATTACATGCTCTAACATATGTAATCAAAATCCACGTTCTTGGTGTGTGTCTTTCGTACAGAAAAATGATTTACGCCAAAACAACTATTCGTCAGTCTGTCTGTGTCTGTGAACAACGCAAGTGGCTACATCATAGACCGGATTTTCACGAAAATCGATATTCCCCAATCGATCTGGCTGTTGTCGAAGCACCTTGAACGGATATATTGACGCTACTTTACATTTACCCGCAACAATATTTTGAAAATTGTCTCAAAAATGGCTGCAAATATATTGTTAGAAGAACAAACAAATGCATGTAAAAATGGTGCATTTCTCATTTTAATTGAATTTTCTGAATTCTTTAATTGAATATTTTTTCCGGTGTCAGCTGCGATGATCATTACTACCATAAGGACATGTTTTTGTCATGGGAGGTGGCGGCGATTCCCCCCCCCCCGTTAGATGGTGAGGTCCGGTGCCAACCTAAACATAGACTTGCGGGATTTTTCCCAACCACCAGCGAGCACCGCCCCAGCCGGGACAAGCTCTAAGCTCCCAACCGGTCTCCCGGAATATGTGGTAGTGTAGTGCATGCTAGTGTAAGTGTGTGTGTAAGGGGAGATGATAGGAAGGCAAGTAAGAGGAAGGACAGTTCGCGCGCGGTACGTGGCCCGTTTGGTAGCGTACTGCTCCGGCATTCGCCTGGTGTTGATCGGAGAATCCACTGAAAACTACCGATCAGAGTAGCTGACCGCTAGAATTCTCCTCCAGACAGCGACTGAATTCGACCTAGCTGAAAGGCTAGTGTTGAAAATCATGCCGTCGCACGGTGTGACCAGATGGCGAAAACGTGGCCAAAACCTCAAATGGGTTCGAATTCATTTACTTAGTTGTACATGGGGGTTTTCGAGGTCGCTGATTTCAAATCTAATATCAAAATGACACAAAACAATATGGCGGATCCAATATGGCGACCGAAGATGTAAAAATATCTTTATTTTGGGCTGGGGCGTAAATTTAATGGTCATCTCCGATTGAAATAAAAAAGATAACCTTCCCTGATATTTAACATTATTGGAAGTAATCCATTATGCCACATTGTAACCTTTCTTGATGGATGACAAAATATAATATGCATAGTATTTAGTAAATATTATAATGTATAGTTATAAGTAATATTTATATTATAATATATATAGCTATATATAATAGTATTTATTAAATAAATAAATGAGATAAGATAAATAAATAGTAATTAATATAAATTACATAATAAAAATCATGTATAATTAAAATGTACAAACGCAGAAAAGAAAGAAAAAGAAAAGTGAGCAAACCTTACCTTTTGATGTTGACAGCAGGTAAGCGAAGGGTCGGTCACTGACATCGCCTTGTAAAGACAACAGATTTTCCTCTGACGTCAGAGGTACACTTACAGTTGGAGAGGGAGGAAAGAATGCGGTGGAAAGCAGATTTCTAAAGGATTAACTAGGTGGAATATTTTCTTTAAGGAGAAAAATCGCTATCAGTCTCGCCTTCGGATGCGTCCTCTTCGTGACTTGATTGCGATTCTTCGGAACATACAGGGAGATTCAATAATTTTACCGCTTCCGGCAACAACTCTCTGTTTTGTTTCACGGCCTGCCTTCTCATTCTTGATATGAAAAGATCAGAAGAAACTAAGAGCCGTTTGAACACATCTTCCATAGTGTTCAGCCTGGAACACTTCCGTGAAAATTCCTCTCTGTATTTTTTTATGTCCTTGTTACGTGCTTCTTGAGCTTCCTCGGACAACTGGCCGACTGGAACCAACGAACGAGCAATGACCTCTGGGCCATGAATTAGCAATTTATAACCACAAGCTGCGGATATTTGCAATAGGTGTTAGCTTTATATATAAGTTATTGAATTACTGTATTCGTTTATAAGAGTTATGAACCGTTATACGCATTTCTTATTTGTACAAAATCCCTTGAACAGAATACTTCGTATATTTCACTATGGCACTGTTCCCCGGCGAGGTGCACACGCACCTAAGTAATTAGTCATAAAACCTCAAGCTGCGGATATTTGCAATAGGTGTTAGCTTTATATATAAGTTATTGAATTACTGTATTCGTTTATAAGAGTTATGAACAGTTATACGCATTTCTTATTTGTACAAAATCCCTTGAACAGAATACTTTGTATATTTCATTCTGACACTGTTCCCCGGTGAGGTGCACACGCACCTAAGTAATTAGTCATAAAACCTCAAGCTGCGGATTTTTGCAATAGGTGTTAGCTTTATATATAAGTTATTGAATTACTGTATTCGTTTATAAGAGTTATGAACCGTTATACGCATTTCAAATTTGTACAAAATCCCTTGAACAGAATACTTCGTATATTTCACTCTGACACTGTTCCCCGGCGAGGTGCACACGCACCTAAGTAATTAGTCATAAAACCTCAAGCTGCGGATATTTGCAATAGGTGTTAGCATTATATATAAGTTATTGAATTACTGTATTCGTTTATAAGAGTTATAAACGGTTATATGCATTTCTTATTTGTAGAAAATCCCTTGAACCGAACACTTCTTATAACTCACTATGACACTGTTCCCCGGCGAGGTGCATTCGCACCTAAGTAATTAGTCATAAAACCTCAAGCTGCGGATATTTGCAATAGGTGTTAGCTTTATATATATATTATTGAATTACTGTATTCGTTTATAAGAGTTTTGAACCGTTATACGCATTTCTTATTTCTACAAAATCCCTTGAACAGAATACTTCGTATATTTCACTATTCCCCGGCGAGGTGCACACGCACCTAAGTAATTATTTATAAAACCTCAAGCTGCAGATATTTGCAATAGGTGTTAGCTTTATATATATGTTATTGAATTACTGTATTCGTTTATAAGAGTTGTGAACCGTTATACGCATTTCTTATTTGTACGAAATCCCTTGATCAGAATACTTCGTATATTTCACTATGACACTGTTCCCCGGCGAGGTGCACACGCACCTAAGTAATTAGTCATAAAACCTCAAGCTACGGATATTTGCAATAGGTGTTAGCTTTATATATAAGTTATTGAATTACTGTATTCGTTTATAAGAGTTATGAACCGTTATATGCATTTCTTATTTGTACAAAATCCCTTGAACAGAATACTTCGTATATTTCACTATGACACTGTTCGGCGGCGGTATTTTTCAATACTTTTTGGTATTATTTATAACTTTTTGTACTACTATTTTCTTTTATATGAGTTATAAATCGTTATACGCGTTTCATAACTTATTTAATTACTCCATTCGATGAATATAGTTATAAATCTTTATGTGCACTTCTTATATTTTATAAAATTCGTGAAGTAAATTCTCTCTTAATTTTACGTATTAGCTTACCGCGGGGTACCTTCAAGGAAAATTGAAATATTCTACACAATTACGTAATGAAAATCTTGTTTATTAATTCAGGAGTTTTCGGATGAATTAGTTAGTTATGTATATAAATATATTTCGACGAACTTATAACATTCAATGCGAAAATAGTTTACCAGTGCCACGACGCATTCATTTTTACTAACTATTCGGTAAACCTTATTTGCCAGCATCCGCGCGATAAATGCGTTTTTAGAGAGGTGATCAAGGAGTCTTATAGCTTAATGCAATTTAAATGAGGTATTATAAACATTTCTTTTACTGAATTCTTTGAACGGATCACTGAATTTGTTCTAATGCAGTTTGTCGCAGAGATGCATGTACTCAGAAAAACAATAGTTTATAAAACTTCAATATACGTCTATACTCGGCCAATCCTTATTAACTTCAAAGGTAATGTAATATTCTAATGACTAGTATTCATAATCACAAGCGATTCACATTATTTGCCGGTCCAGAACTTGTGAATTGAATGAATGTTAGTTTTAAGTCCCCGCTCGGTAATGCTGGTTGCCGCTAAGAGATATACACTGTGATAGAAAATATTTAATAAAACACGAATCTGCAGCGAGGCGCAGCCAAATTCTCTTTTAACTGAATAATTAATATACAAGCTAAATTGTTATTAAAATTTGCACGTGTTATATTGCGTTATATATTACTTTTATGCTAGTTATATTTTATATGATATTGCATAGAATATAAATAATCGTAATCCATATTAAATTAACATAATTTTTGTTTTACTTACCACCAACAGGGACATCCATAATTGCAAAACACAGTAAAAATAATTTTGTAGCACGTTTTTGTAACTATTGGAAAGCACAGCTTACTATCGCCTCTGACGCTAGAAGAGCACTGACCGTGTACTCCAACTTCAAACTTCCACTGCGCGCAGCAGGTACAGGTATTATCCTTCATACTTTCACAACAGATGTGCCAAACATTCCTCTTTCAAGTGGGATGGTCGGAAGTCTCCAAAATAAATTTTAATTTTTGAGGTTTTGGCCACGTTTTCGCCATCTGGTCACACCGTGCGTCGTCAGGACTCGAACCTAGGACCTCCCGGTGAGAGGCGCTGCAGTGACATCAGTTAGGGAATATTTTGGAAATAATAACTAATAATAGAGTAATAATTAGTTTTAATATAATATAAACTAGTGGCCTGCAGCAGAAATACTGTTGAATAAAACCACATAAAATTGTTTTCCAAAACGTAGTACACATGCTGCTTAAGATCAAGAATACTCTCGTATTTTACACGTACTACAACTAATTAAATATTTTAACAAAAACCGTTTCACAAACCTTGTGAAAATATGCTTTAGTGCATACGGATATAGCCTAACAGTCCTTCACATACTAAGAATAGCAGAAAAGTTGCCGTTCGGTATCGCAACACGTGCATAGGAAATATTTAATTCCGGGCGACTTTGTCCTTGAAACCTTACTGTGTGTGCTTGACGTACGCTATGCCACAAACAGTTATGCTGAATGATAATGATGATGAATTCGATCAGTACTTGCATTATGAAAATAGGTGGAATAACACAATAAAATATTAGTATTTTTTAGCCAAAATCGGAACTGTTTAATTGCTTTTTCCGAAGTTATTCTAAAGAACCCATAGACACCTCTGACGAGGATTACAGGAGGAAGTGGCGTAAGTTCTTTCAATTTCAATGAATTGGAAATTGGTCATAGAGATTAATTATGCTTATAAAATTTTTACTTTCTCGTATTCTGCTTGCAGTGTAGAAAAAGTATTCTAATGCCGTAAAAAACATTTTCTACAGGAAGTCTCTTGTTGCCGGACCCTGGTAACGAAAATGATAAATTTTGTTCCTATTTTAGTATCTTACTTTCTCTAATTCTTTGGGTAGACAGAATCCATATTTTGTGGGTTCTTGATACCGAAAAATTGATTTATTTATTTATTTTACGTCAAAAACAGTTAAAACTGTGTATGACGTGTTATGGGGAGAAGTGAATTCTGTGCACATTTTCAAAATTCTGTGATCTCTACACTAAGTCATATACAACTTGAATTTTGAATGAAAAAAAAAACCGCTCCCATGTAATAAAATCTATTTTCAAGGATAAATAAGCAATACATTTTGGGCTCTTATCCATCATGTCATTCGTCAAGGAATAATTCTTCCTGCCGCGACAACATGGAAACGATAATTTGAGTAACTGTATTTCCCACTGAATTCTAGAAGACGTGCACAGATAATGAAGTTACATTTAGGTCCAGAAGCAAAACAAGGGACCATCTCAGGATTTGCTCAATGGATCAGGAAACCTGATCGAGATCGATTGACGGAAATGTCTTTCTGTGTGTCTGTCCGACGGTCCGTCCATCTGGTTAGCACAAAAGAAGCCAGGTTTGTGCTAATGATGGCGAGATGAAGCTAAAACCCTTATCAATATCATTCGGGATGGGGAACCGACTACTTCTTTGGCCAAGTAAATGACCAATGAATATTTAGAATGCTACGCCAGTGTAGGTGTTAAGAAGAAAGAAAAATATATTTAGAGACAATAAACAACTATAGGATTTAGGAAAAGTTGTTATTTATGACCTGGTTTCTTGTGGTAGCACACAGTAGGATTTAAAATAAAACCATAAGGTGGCTCAGAATCTTCAAGTTTGGCGATCACTGGTCTGTCTAAACAGTGCTGACGATTTTTTTTCAAAATTGATATTACGCGGTCAATCGGAACGAATTCGAGGTTCTGCGAGTTTAGTTTTGGGGGGTTGTATATTTTGGTTTTTTGAAGTACACTTTACTTCAAGTCTCAACATTTTAAAAATTTTCTAAAATGTGGTTCCAAATTTTTTCTTTAATTTGTTCCCCTTAGAGAGCATATAACTTTTAAAGAAATGGCGAAGGTCGCATTTTCCTTTTCTCTCTGAATTCTCGAAAAATTTCAAAATTTCAAAATGTTTTTTGCGTCTTCTTACAACTACAATAATGAAGATAGAAATATTTTCTTAAAGCAATGTGTTCACCAAAGTCAGCTTCAAATAAGATCACGTTTAATATTTATAAATATGAGTAATGTTTGCATTATTTTGAGTAAAACGTAATTTTTAAACAATGTAAACGATTATTTTCCCAAATTCGGCTCTCATTTTTCTTTGTTTTCTTTGTAAGTAGTAAGGAAAGGTAAACAAAGTGATACTGGTACTATTTTCCGCGAACTTCCTGTATTTTCGAAAATTGCAAACAACAAAAAAAATTAACATTACAAACGTACAATATCGATAGTAGAGTTTTTTTAATTAAATGAAATCTGTTCTAAATAATCAGTTCTTTAAAACTGTCATGTACATGTTTTAAAAAATATTAACAGTTTAGCGTAATTTTGCAAATTTGAATTTCTTGCGCTTCTTTTGTTAGAATCTTTCCAGAGTTATCACGTAACCATGCAACAATGAAATGCCGAGACACGGTAGTTTGTAATTCTGAGAATACCTTCTTATTGTTGGTAAATATACTAACTATATGGGACGCAGTTTTATTAGTCGAATTTGTGTTGATACATTAGCTACAAAAGAATTAGCTGTTTGCATCTATTGTTCTACGATTTGAAAAGAGTTTTACAAGGGATGGTTGAGATGTATAAATGTGGCTAGAAACTGTGGTTTAATAATATTACGTAGCCGTTAATAAGAGCGAGAATGTACGTGCTGTTTCAGAACAATTTTGTTTATACGAAATGTTAACAACTACGCATAATCCGGGTACCCAAAAATCTGGTACGACAGAATTATTGCTACAGACGCTAGCGCAACCTCTTAGTATATTAGAAAACCATACCCACTAGCATTTCTGAGACGGGCGTTACGTCTACTAGAGAGCGCTACAGCCGGTCTTTGAAGTAATAAAGTTCGCCAATAGAGTGCTCTAGTAGCCACGTTTACCTCCGAAATGCCGTGAGGGCTGGTTCTGCCATCAGCAATATAATTCTGTCAGCTAGCGGACTATGGTTCTGCTACCAGCAATATAATTCTTATTGAAAAAGAGTAATACGCTTATGTACAAGCTACAATATCAGTAAAATCCGCTGAAATTTCGAAAACTGCAAAAAGATTTATCGCAGCTTTCGACATTTATTCCAACTTTTCGGCTACTACATTATATAAAATAATATTATATAATATACAATAATTGAATTTAAACGTGCTATAAAATTACGATCTTAAAACAATAATTGAAATTAAGTGTAATTTTGAGTTTATAATGACTTATGATAATTAAACAATATTTTTTTCAAAAATGGTTCTAAACTTTCCTTTATTTAGTTAGTTAATTATAACACCGATCATAGGGAGCCCATAGTTGTATTATGTCCTATTTTCATTAAAACTTCTGTAATTTCGGAACTTATAGAAGCTGAAGATATCTTTCTTTGTGCAATATATTCCTCAATGTTAAATTTTAAAATCATTTTATTAACTATTTTTTATATTAGTTGTTTTTTCGTAATTTTGAGTTCATCAAAACCCAAAATTACAAGTAACGACCATTACAAGTGATGAGAGGAAAGAACTGCAATGCTGATCTTAATAACTATTCCAGTATGGGATTCGCGCACTTAAGGCGAGTATGGGTTTTTGTAGGGGATTCGCTCACTTAACTAGGGTGGAACAGAACGGAGTTTCGGAGCAAGTTTGCATCCTTGCTCCATGCTTTGTATTGCACGTGTCGGCTTCATGAAGATAAGTAAAAAAAACAATTGATATCTGTTTAGTTTTAGTAGCGAAAGAACAAAATGGCGGAGTCGAAGAACGGCCAGATTCTGGGTTCATAACATCAACAAAACGAGAATAACGAAAGGAATATTCACGTGATATATCGAGGCGTGGTTGAAGATGAAAAATATTTTAGTATTTTAGAATGTCTCGTGATAAATGCGATCTAAGGAAAGAAAATCAAGAAATTTGGAGCAATTTTTGAGAAATTTTTTAAAATGATTGTTACATGTGCCCCCAAAATCAAAATATCCATTTCAAACTCGCAGGGCCAGATCGATCGGAGGATATCAATTTTCTAGGAAATAGTCAAGCGATTTATGCGCTAGCGATCATCATCATTGATCACAGACGAACGGCAATGCGGACGTTTTGCCTGTTTTTTCGGTACTTTGCCACTTTTTCTGTATCAATTCGCTACAAAACGTGAATTTTGACTTCGCAATACAACACTACGTAACCACTACACTACGGAAATATAATGAGAGAAAGTAAATAGTGCCGTAGAATGGCACAGACCTTCTTGTACTAGTTAATTTATTAAACTTTTTAGTGTGTGCTAGGTTTTGGATTGTCTCGCGCTTATCTCAGTTGCTATGCATCGGGACTTAAAAGACATTTTTTCCCATTTTATCAATTTTTCGGGCCCAGAATAGTAAATTGAAATATGATTTTAAAAATATTAGAGAAGAGTAAAACCAGGTCATGGTAAAAATGCAAATGTCATTGAAACAACATTGGAGCCGTTTTTGAGAAAGTGTCATTTAAGCGTTTCTGAGAATGCACAATATTAAATTCATTTTCACAGAAAACTTATTAGTTTTAGTATTATTTGAAGCACATCTACTCACAAATGCAAATCATATATACAAACTTGCGAGAAGTATAAATATTAACGACGTGAGATACTAAAAAAATGACATATGTGAAATTAAAACAAATTAAAAGAACACAGTAAAATGGCGTTTATGTCACGATATTCAATGCATTTAGCACCATCTGTACAAGTTTAAAGAAAAAAATTGGAGCAGTTTTTGAGATTAAAAAAAACATATTTCACTAAATATTGTGCGGAAACTACTGTTTCCAATATATTTGACATTATTTAAAAGTATAATTTTGGAGGATATTTCATTTGAAGAAAAAAATCTCTTCCTTTGATAATGTATGGAGTAGTTTTGTAGTATACGCCACGAGGGGATCCAAAAAATTTCAAAGTTTCACAATTTAAAAAACTTGAGAAACATCAGTGAAAATATAACCTATGCCATCTTTAAAAGTGTACTTCACTCTATTCGTAAAAGCAATTTTAAAAAAATCCTTTTTGAGAAGAGTTTCAAAATCTTCCAAGGCTCATGCAAAGCATCCCTAAAGTTCAAAGAATCCTTATACGAATAGTTTAGACGGACAGACACAGTTGTTCACAGACGGACGGACAGACTGACGGACGAAGATTTTGAAAAAAAATCAACAATGCTTTTGTTATCCCAAAACGGATATTTCCAATAATATCTCGAAATTGATTTTCCGCATCATTAAATAACGTTCTCTTTACCATAGGGTCTAAGCCAGATTTCGCAATCCAACTAAAAATGAACACCACTACTTCCGCATGATAAAACGTACACTACACTTACGGGACCAAAGACCACGAGAGTAGACATAACTCAAAATAATTAATCTATGTATACTACGTATATGAATGTATACTTATGTATACGAGAAAGTAAAATTCAAAGCAATTACATGGAAAAAAGAAATCACGGGAGTTGTATGTAAGAAATTCTTTTCCTTTTCAAGAAATCAGTCTGACATCTAATAGAAGTGCATTTAAATTACATTTTACCATATATATTACATTATGTAGAACAGTATATTTTACATTATATGTGAAATCCCTTAAGTCATATGCAATAAAACAATTATAAACAATTTCTTGACGCTTCCTCTAAGATGTGAAAAAATGTTTCATTTTTCCAAATATTGATGTACTAAGTATCAGTCATCAACAGTTTGTATGATCATCAAATTTTTACCATTACTTTTCACGGATTTCGGACATAAAAGTGAATCTAATACATTTTTTTGTTTTTTTTCCTCAGGTTTAAACGTCATACATCACGAATTTCTGCAGCCTCTGACAAACAAGTCACTAGAGGGTTAAATAAAGATAATGATTATATAAGTTGTCAGTATTTTATCTAAAAAGCTCTGTTGTTTATTTCCTGCAGAGGTTGGTTCATTGAAGGCTAATGAAAAATTCATTAATAAACCAAAGTGTTATTCCAAAATATGGTAGAATTTATTCACTTCGCGTAATGTACCGTTTCACTAATACTGCACAACTTTTTATAAGTATCTTTTATTTTAAATTAGGCAAATGTTACTCCTTGATACAAAGAGTTTAGCTAACCAGCTAACTAAACATCCCTCTGAGTGTTGGATAACATTAATACATTAAATTGAATACTACATTAAATAAAACTTAATGTAAAGTCAGGATAACTGTGAATTAACGTAATTAAATCCAGGTTGGCTCCACCCTGACTAACGTAACGCCACTTCACCACCCAACTGAACGGCGAAAAGGTGCCCCGACATGATGCACGTGCCGAGCTGATGACGTCATCGCACGGAACGGAACGGTACGTTGGATTGGACGGAACGGTATTTCATTTTTTATTTACTTTTATTTTATTTTATTTTATTTTTATTTGTAACTTCATTATCTGTGCACGACTTCTAGAATTCAGTGGGAAATACAGTTATTCAAACTATCGTTTCTATGCTGTCGCGGGAGGAAGTATTATTCCTTGAAGAATCATGGATAAGAGCTCAAAATGTATTGCTTATTTATCCTTAAAATATATATTTTATTACATGGGAGCGTTTTTTTAATAATTAAAAATTCAAGTAGTATATGACTTAGTGTAGGGATCACAGAATTTTAAAAACGTGCACAGAATTCACTTCTCCACATAGCACGTCATACACAGTTTTAACTTCTTTTTTTTTGACGTAAAATAAAATAAATAAAGACGCAACGGTACGTCGGAAGATCTTTTCTTTGAGCTTGCCGGTACAAGTTTTTACTTTAGACCATTCAATCTGCAATGCACGCTCTTATCATACAATCCATCTCAAGCCTGTACAAATAATTTATTTTAAATTGTAGATTTACATATTTAACCGTCTATGCTAGTGGCATGGTGCGATCTGTTTTAACTTACACAGTTTTAACTTCTTTTTTTTTGACGTAAAATAAAATAAATAAAGACGCAACGGTACGTCGGAAGATCTTTTCTTTGAGCTTGCCGGTACAAGTTTTTACTTTAGACCATTCAATCTGCAATGCACGCTCTTATCATACAATCCATCTCAAGCCTGTACAAATAATTTATTTTAAATTGTAGATTTACATATTTAACCGTCTATGCTAGTGGCATGGTGCGATCTGGCTACGTCGCTTCTCAATATCCGCAACAATCGCGTCACGTTTACGAGATCATCATACAACAAATTTATTTGATAGAATTATAACTTCAAATCAAATGTCAAAATCTTTAAATTAAATAATTACTCTCACACACTCTTCTTTATCACAAGAAGCCTGGATTTACAATAATAGCAAATACCAATTGCTAAAACCAGAACTGAGATTGGCTCAGAGCTCTGGCAACGGCCAATTTTCTTCGCCCCTACAATCGTTGAAACGGAATATTCAGTCGGCCCGTTGCTCTTGATGAGGACGCATCTATTTCTGCCTGCGGCTCATTCGTATTACTTGTGACATGATAACTTTGATATGTGCGTGTAAAAACATTTTACTTTGAAAATGTGACATTTATTTGCATCATTCTAATTGAACTTATTCTGTTGGGCCTCCACTGCCATATGAGAAATGTTCGTGTCGCTTGCTGCTGGGTGCACTATTCACATCATTTATGTTGGTGTTCTGAGTGCTGCCCCTTTGTCTACGAAAATCTCGTGTGCCGCGTACTGCCACATGCCATTGGATTATTTTTAGATCTGTCAAAAGCTTTTGACGTCATTGATCATGACATTTTACTTTCAAAATTACCTTCATATGGAATTCGTGGTATTGCTCTAGATTGGTTATGTTCGTACCTTAAACAACGATCTCAGATAGTGGAAACTCCTTACTGAAATGATGGAACATTATACCTTTCCGACTCTTTGCCAATTGCACGTGGAATTCCCCAAGGATCGATTTTAGATCCTATGTTCTTCTTACTATACGTAAACGATATGCCCTCAACGATTCGAAACGGAAGAACAATTCTCTTTGCGGATGATACGAGCATCCTTTGCAATAAAGAAACCGTAAATAGTATAATATCAGATGTTCCAAATTGGTTCCGAAATAAATTAATAGTAAATGAAAAGAAAACGGTTTTAATGCAGTTTTCCATTTCCAATAAACAACTCTGTGCTCCATTGAAAATGAACGGTGTACCATTGACTGGCGTTAAGGCAAAAAACAATTTTGGCCTCTCAATTCAGTCAAACCTTAAATGGAACGTCCATTTAAATGAAATGAACACAAAATTTAGTTCATTGTGATACGCGTTCAGATTTCTCCCAAATTCAGTCAGCCTTCATACTGCTCGTTGTGTATATTTCACGAATGTTCATTCCCGCCTGAGATATGGCATAATATTCTGGGGAAGTACATCTTATAGCTCCATAACTTTTAGATTACAAAAAAGAAATGTACGAATAATAATCAAATCTCACCCAAGTGATTCTTGTGAACCTCTCTTTATTAATCTAGGAATTTTACCATTACCTTGTCTGTTGATTTGCGAATCAGTAGTTTTTGTCAAAAATTACTTGCTTAAGGACGGGAGTATATTTCAGAAAACGTCGATATCTATTACTATAACACTCGACGTAGAAATCATATTCATCAGGTGACAGTATCGACAGCTCATTACACAAAATCAGTATAAAATATATGTACATTATTTACAACACTTTGCCAGATAACATTAAGCGATTAAATTCGATAGAAAAGTTTAAATCCCAAGTGAAATCGTTTCTGCTGCATAACTGTTTCTATACAATTAGAGACTATACTGAGCATCAAAAGGAAAGTAACATTAATTTTAACAGTGATATTTAATGTATTATTTACCATCTGGACTGTATAATTCTAAACAACCTATATCAGGTTTTGTACTGCAGAATCTGGGTCAATGACCCCATCTCGATCAGGTTTTTCGTCCAGTTTCCCTGATCCGTTGAGCAAATGCTGACATGGCCCCTTGTTTTGCTTCTGGTCATAAATGTAACTTCATTATCTGTGCACAACTTGGGGGAAATATAGTTATTCAAATTATCGTTTCCATGTCGCGGCAGGAAGTATTATGTCTTGACGAAGGACATGATGGATAAGAGTCCAAATTTATGGCTTATTTATCCTTGAAAATATATTTTATTACATTGGAGCTTTTTTTTTCAATCCTTGCAAAAAAAAACAAACAATTTTTTCTGTTTTCAAAATTCAAGTAGTATGTGGCTTAGTGTAGGGATCACAGAATTTTGAAAACGTGCACATAATTCACTTCCCCATAGCACGTCACAGTTTATAACTTTTTTTGACGTAAAATAAATAAATAAGTACCAACTGATGGATCGCTGTGATGCTGGCGCTCCTCCTGTGCAACGGATATACAGGATGGTGCAGTTGCTAAGTTGATTAAATCCAATCATGCATTTATCGTGTTCATAAACACAGAAGCATCTATCATTCAGCCTATGTTAACTGCAGTATACTTTAAATCATTTAGTAACATTAATGACTGCATTTCATACTCAGCTGAGTTAAATATTCAACATTCTTAATTATCAAAAATAATTGCCATTCTTACTTGCAAATTAGTGCACAATTGTGACTATTGTAACACTTCACTTTATTCTAATTCTAATTTGTTTAAACAAGTTTCATAGTCTATTAATCTCCCTTCACGATAGCTCCCATTAGGATGTCAGAACCATTTTCAGATTATCCAAAGTCACTCACTTCGCCTATCACAAAGCAGGTGATGGTCCTTCGAACGTAAACTTCAATCCTGAGTTATCAAGATAAGTAGTGCGGCAAGCAAATCTACTACCTACAACTGCTCGCCGCATCAGCTTGCTCTTCTAGGACTTTTTCAAATGACGCTGGATACGGATCGTCCCGTCCCGAACGTCACTACCTATTGCGCGCACCCTCACGAAAACATTAATGAACTTTTAAAACAATTCCCTCCGTACTGCCCGCCCGTATCTCGCCGTACGTAATAGGATA
The DNA here is from genome assembly GCA_011170035.1 of Teleogryllus occipitalis. NCBI lineage: Eukaryota > Metazoa > Arthropoda > Insecta > Orthoptera > Gryllidae > Teleogryllus > Teleogryllus occipitalis. The sequence continues at coordinate 77,655 of BLKR01001345.1, forward strand.
TACGTCTCAATATTACAATGTTCATTTTACTGTTATCATTCGGGGGCAGATTTTGATGACCTAAACCTTTGCCAAAAATTATTCGTAAAATGTTTTAAAAATGACGTAAAAAATGTGATCATAACCAGTTCGGATGAACAACTCAAGCTGTTGGATACGTTATTGATGTAATCCTGGTTTTCCTTAATCGTTCAAGAGCACTCGGCTAGCAAAGTTTGGTTTGGATTGTTCTTTTCCGGGAAATCTCTGTCTGCTTCGAAATCCGCCGAACCGACAATAGCCCTGATAGGTGTCACAGGAACCTTAGTTCACATGAAACGGCTGACGTTACAACTTCTGAGCGAAGAAACTCTAAACTACTCAGAAATTCTGTGGAGAACATTTGTTGCATCTCCTAAATATGTTTTGAAGCAAATACCATTCAAACGATGATAAAATCGAGGATATCAACTAAAAATGCATTAGAAATGACGGGAAAAGGCAAAAAATGACTTGTTAATCGAAATCGACAAAAAGTGCAAAAAATGACGTATAAAAATGTTTTTTTCCCTTTAGTCATAACAAGATCACCGCCATCTCCCGAGAAAAAAACAAGCACTACACTAACGCGGCTAATGACCAAAGCAGTTGACGCACCCGGAAACACGAAAAAATCAATCAACCAATCAATTAATCTTTTGTCTTAAAAAAATCAATTTCTATTTTAAACGGCATTGTACTAAAGTGAAAAGAAAAGAAAATGACATTTCATTAAAATCTGCCCCCTTGTTATCACAATACGAGAAAGTACGTATAGTTGTAGCGCCATTAGTTTGCACAAATGATCCACTTAAGGTTTCTAAATAGAATCCCAGTAATCTGATTTTAGGTCTGTGAAAGTAGCTTTCGAACTTTTAGAAAATATGTTAACTGAAAAGAAATCCATGTAATGGGAAGATTATGTAGAATCTTATCAAGGAAGCAGGGAATTTGTCATGCCTTAGCGAACCTTAAGAACTACTTCCCTTTGTATTGCTTTAACGTTCCTTAAATAGTTCCCTAAAGGCGATGACTTGATTATCGATTTTGGTGAGTATATGTAAAATGTTCTTCAAATAACTGAACGTGATTCCTATTACAGGCATAAAGCGGTTTTCGCAAATCGTTTCTCCTATGAAAATCGTTCATAATTTCTCTGCTGAAGAGATAAAATGAAAAAATACATAGATAAAATAAAATATTGAAAGAAGAGCGATTTTATAAAAACGCTGTTATTTTCTATTATCAATTTGTTTATTACGCTAACGTTCTTAATGTTCATAAAAATTATATATTTTATAAATAAAAGATTGGTGTTTAGAAGCAAAATTACTGGTACTACAGAATAGAACAGACTTTCTAGCTCTAGTTAGATTTTTAACTCTTTAGCCTAGGCTAGTCTTTCGGTATTGCTCCACCCTCTTCCCAGTGGCTTCATATTGGCGGCAAATCAACATTTTATTTACATTTTTTTAAAATATTTTGGTCCTCTAATAGCAGGGTTACCAGACATTTTCCCCCAGTGGACGACATTTTACCAAAAAAAGTAGGACATTTCAATGAAAAGGAGGACATTTTACATTTTTATACTCCACGATGTATGGAAAATGTACTCAACAATTTCAAACCATTAATAGTCTTAAAAATTCATATTAGACTACGCGTCATAAAAAATGAAAGCATTGGAATGGAGAACCTCGCTCACACACTCACCTTCGTTATCCACCAAACAATGAGCATAAATAAATTTTGTATCACTATAAACCTAATGATCTATTATGCAGGCCATTTATTTGAATAAAAATGTAGATATTCAAGACGTGAAGTCCCTTAAATGAATTAAATTACTTTAAAATTATGCCAGTATTATTTTCAATTCAACAGAACAAGGAGGACAACCCATGTCAATATAATAAAGGAGGTAGGACAATATTAAAAAAGGGGGACATGTCCTCCGAAAAGAGGATAGATGGCAACCGTGCTAATAGTAGAATTGAAATATGTCTTTCAGAATATTAAAAAAGAGTAAATTATTGTCATTTATGTAAATTTTCATTGAAAATACTCATGTCATACATTGTGTTTTCAGAATCTACATAGCTCACTACAAAACGTTCACATAACATAAATGTAAGTCTATAATATTTCAGAACACTTCGTCAAAGGTCATTAAATGATTAAAATTGATACAAAAGTTTAAGTCGCAAGTCAAATATTTTCTGCTGGATAACTGGTTCTATACAATCAGAAACTTTGCTGAGCATAAGAAAGGAAAGTAATATTAATTTTAACAATGCTATTTTACGTATTATTTACCCTTTGGACTGTATAATTCTAAACAACCTGTAACAAGTATTGTACCGCAGTACCGCCGGGACAATGACTCTTATCTCAATCTGTTTTTTCGTTCAGTTTCCCTGATTCTTTGAGCAAATGCTGAGATGGCCCCTTGTTTTGCTTCTGGACATAAATGTAATTTCACTATTTGGACACGTCTTCTAGAGTTCAGTGGAAAATATATTCAAATTATCTACCTCCATCTTGTCGCGGTAGGAAGTAAATTATTTCACGAAGGACATGATGAAAGATAAGAGCCCCAAACTATTGTTAATTTGCCCTAAAAATATATTTTATTACATCGGAGCGAATATTTTCTTATCAATTCTTTCCCAAAACGCAAATTTCTTTCTGTATTCAGAATTCAACTTGTATTGGGCTAACGGTAGGGATACAAAAAGTAAGAAAACCTGCCGAAATATCACCGTTTTTGCTGCAGCATAACATGAGTTTCTCTATGATACATATGTACGAGTTTGCGAGAAGTTAAAAGATATAATTTTTTATTAGAATAGTTTTTCTTTGCATTGTGAAAATTCGATAGATTTCTATCATATTCTCTTACAAACATTCCGTGTTCAGATTCAGCACCGGAGCATTTCATCTCCAGTGCCGTATGTAGTTTGGCGACCACATGAGATCACGTGTATGTGTGGTTATGGGACACTGAAATCTTGGTATCCCTCGAATCCATAAAAAATCGAAACTATGCGGTTTGTTATGCGCAGTCAATAAAATCTCATTACGAAAGTGTTTGTTTTTGATTTATTTCCAATTTTGGATACTAGATGGCGCTCCGTACCGAAATATTACGAGGAAAACTCTGTAGTCAGTAGAGTCAAGAACGTGGTCTAGGCAGAACGAGCTGGAGAGCTGTGAGTGATATTTGTTGTGCTTATAACATTAATATGGCTGTGTGCCGAAATATTATGTGCGAAATGATGTGTAACGTAAGTGAAACACTAAAGTTGTGATAAACTTCCATAGCATGCACGCACATATACACACATTCACACTCAAGCATTCATCCGCTGCTCCACAATAACATCAGTTCTTCTAGGCTGGTATTTCACTCCCGTAAGTATCTTTTATTATATTTTGTTAAAATACGTCTCTTGTTATATTATGTCTTGTATTATATTTTGGTAAAACACGTCTTTTGTCACTGTGTTGCTCTTACCAGACCTTTAAAGATCTAATTTGTATGTTAGAAATTGTTGATTTTGTGTGAATGCCTTCCAAGAACTTCCTTATGTATGATGTACTATCACTCTAACCCCAAATCACAACTCGCCAAGACGTCAGAACAATGCCACTCGTGTCAAAGAAATAGAATGCTCAGAATTAGTGTGCGTAGAGCATATATTGTACGTGTACGAGAAAATGGTTGTTTATGCACCATTGTAAGGTTACTAATGACCGAGCGGCGATAAAAAGCCCTCGGACATTTTCTCGCTGCTCGATAATTAGAACCAGTTGACGACCGTAGTACATACATAATGTTTTTTATCGAATTTTATTGATTCAGATTTACTTATTTACTAATTAACTTGATGTTAACTTTACTCGGTTTGTCTTTTCATATTTCCCTCCCATAATTCCCTTTGATAATTCCTTTTCATAATTTCCTCCATAAGAGATTGTGTAGCATCATTCAACTGTTTTCATATTTTCCTCGTAACCAGGATCCTTTCGTTCTAGGTAAGTTATGCAGTGTATATCGATCTCTGTATCGAAGGCATTAACAAGCTATAACATATCAGTAAAAAATAAACATCTTTTTCATTGGGATTCTGGATTATGGAACTGTTATTTAGAAATGTCTTCTTACTAAGACGGGTTAGAGGTCAATCCGTAAGGAAAAACAAGTAATGTTAAATTGTTCGACGATTCTCGAACGATTTAAGGAGGTTATTTTCTTTTCATTGATGAATTTGCAGTTGGTCGGCGCAGCCTTGAAAAGAAAGTTGAAATCGTTTGCTAGAAAAATCTTTACTGCCTTCTGAAAAATCACATTCTCACGAGAAGACTAAAATATGAAGTCAGAAGACTTAAAAACAGACGATGGAAATGTATATTTTATTACTTGTTTACAGTCTCTAAATTGTTTCAGCAGCTGAAACTGCATTTGAACCTCTTGTCGTCCTAATTAGCATTTAAAATCCAGAGCCGGTTTCGACAAGGCACTTTCTAATCTTCCCATCTTAAATTGTATGTGTCCGATAACATATTGCGCTCTGTTCTTCGCCGATTCTAACAAATACTTATTCAGCTACCGCTGTTCCAAGAGCACTCATAAACGAAAAGATGTACAGTGAAACCTTTCTTTACTTTTCAGCGCACTCCAATTTAATCATAGTGACATTTCAAAGTCACGAGCTGAAAAAGGAGATGGGGATATTGCAATCCAATTGGGAGCTCTAATACCAAAACAAAACTCCGATGACAGTGTCCCTCTCAGTCTACCTCGTGACCTTGAAGTTTCACTATACTTGTTTTTTAACGTGGCATCTCAAGGTCACGCGCGAATGAGGGAGAGGGAATATAGATTCCAATGGGGAGCTGTAGCGTCACCACAGCTCCGACTTTTACGGCTCCCTATTGGAATTTGCCTTCCCCTCTTCATCTTTCGCGCGTGACCTTGAGATGCCACGTTAAAAAATCCAAGTATATGTTTAAAACAGAGAGTAGTGAGATTTCAGAGTCCCAGTAACTTCTGTAAATGTATCATTTTACTTTTGCCGCGCTTTATTTTTTCTGGCGTGCTATTATACAAAAACAGAGTATTCACACTTGCCTACAAAGACAGCACCGAATACACTGATGGCGAACAAGGGCATTTAAAATATTGCTCAACGGCTTAGTCGTAACGCAGAAGTTTTCAAATGAAGTAAGGCGGATGATTCTCTCTTGCGATCGTATTTATGAGAGTTTACGTGGACGGTTTGTACATGAGTACTGGCCAAATTTAGTCATCGTATCCGAATTTTAAAATATTTGGTAATTTAATAGTTTGCGATCATGACAAGTCGAGGTTTTAATTTTGTGTGTGTAAGTCTGATCACCAGGCATGTAGATGTAAATAGTGGAGCTGCAACAGATCATATTCTCTCGTATTGTTTCTAAATTTGCAATTTTCGAAAAATGAGCGATTTCAACAAAAATGAGGCTGGCACCATTTTTTTAAGCATTCTTTACACTATGTAAGGACGAAGTTTAATCCAAAAATTTGAAGCAATTTTGGAAAATATTTTGAAAAAGTACTTGAGATATCATGTAAAGTATCCCCAAAATCTAAAAATTCATTTAAAACTCAGTGGGCCTTGAGTGTATTAAAATCGAGCGAGGATTTTAAATTTTGGAAAAAATCGTCTCAAGGGTTTAGGCGTTAGCGATGACCACAGGCGGACAGACAAACGTTTTGCTATCAATCGATTTTTCGGTATCAAGGATCCCGACTACACGTGTTATAGGTAGTAATTTACTATATATAGGAACAAGATTTATCCATTTTCTCACTTCCAGGGTCAGGCAATAAGAGGTTTTCTATCGACAATTTTCCGATTTTTTAGTTCTGTTTTAGCACTAGCTACTCTCCAAATTTGTGTACCGGCAAAGGTGGCTCAGGGGATTAGCTTATGTCACTGCAGTACCTCTGACCGGGAGGTTTTAGGGTTCGAGTCCGGACGGTGGCAGGATTTCAACACTATGTGGGCAGCTAGGTCGAATTCAGCCGTTGTTTCGAAGAGAATTCTAGCGGCTGGCTGCTCTGATCCGTAGTTTTCAGTGGTTTCTTTGTCAGCGCCGAGTGAATACTGAGGCAATACCCTAATAAACGTGATAAAGACCGCGCGGGATCTTTCCTTCCTCTTCCTTGTCCCATCCTCACCCCTTTATCACACACTGACACTCATATGAACTTTAATATCATACTTCGGAGGCCAGTCGTGAGCTTAGAACTGGTCCGGGCTGGGGCGGTGCCCCGCTGGAGGGAGATTCTGGATGGAGAAAATCCTCGCAAGCCGACGTATGAGTAGGTCGGCACCGGATCTTGCCAGCCAGCAGGGAAGATCACCGTGCCATCCAGCGTTAAGAAACATACACTACACGTACGGGAATACTGACCTTAAGCCGTTGACGCCCGGAATCACTAATCAGTTAATCCAATTTTAAGTGCGAATTATGTAATCATCGAGACGACTTTGGAGGGAAGAGTGCTGAGACTTACGGGACTCCTCCAGCTATTGGGTTCGATTGTGAAATTGTCTTGTTGATTTTAAGAACGAAGGTTCTGTTGGACATGAAACTTTTCACAATTGTTAGTAAATTTTCTGGCGTTCCAAGGTGGTGGTGTTTATGTAAGAGTCATGTGTGCCAGATCGTATCATTAGCTTCAGTTATGTCCAGAAATACTGTTACTATGTTTCTGTGAGTGAAATTCGTGAGCAGTTGGTTCGGTTAGTGGTAGAAATTGCAGTTTGTACAGTGATTTGTTTTCAAAACAAACCGATAAAATGGTGTGGCGTTTGTTGAGAATAGTTTTGAACCACTTTTTGTTAACTACATGCAGAATAAATCTATTTAATGAAATAAACTTATTAGACAAAACATAACTTTCTGAATGTTTGCAATGTTAATTTTTGAATTATCCTTCACTAAAATTTGTCTTTATCAGGAATTTTCCTTTCCGTTGTCTTCATGTTCGTGTCACTCCGATGATTTGAAATGCCGGTATGGAAGAATATCCAAAGTTCTGCGGGGAATCTTCTTTTCTTGAAGTCCCTTCTAATGGAATTCTGCGTAGCCACCCTACTCATGACTTTTCACATACCCTAATATTTAAATAACAAAATTATAACAATTTAATTGCAAACTTCGCAACCTTAACTAAATTAATTTAATTAAACTACGACTACTAAAGAAACTATTTACACGAACACACGGTAATGTCACAGGCGGACATTTCTAACACGATACTTACACTTCAATAAATATAATCTCACTAACCACGATATCTTCTATCGTGCCACGGAATCTGAAATTAATCTAACATTCGTCTCTCACTGAATGTGAATTCTTTCTGACATCCGTCTCTCACTGAACGTGAATTCATTCTGACATCCGTCCCTCACTGAACGTGAATTCATTCTGACATCCGTCCCTCACTGAACGTGAATTCATTCTGATATCCGTCCCTCACTGAACGTGAGTTCATTCTGACATCCTTCCCTCCCTGAACGTGAATTCATTCTGACATCCGTCCCTCAATGAATCTGAATTCGTTCTGACATCCGTCCCTCATGAAATCGACTATCGTTCTGATCTAAAAGACGCCAAAATCTGTCATGAAACCTTTCCATTTCTTTTCTTCAAGACCTTTTGTAACTAATTTTGACATTGGACAGTTTCGCTTCCTGACAGTCATCTTTCTCTTTTTCAACCCCATACATTGCAATAAAACGAGACACAATTGATTGTCGGGTGACGTGCTGCTCTTGGGAATATACCTTTTGAGGAAATATTTTTTTTATTTTCTGCCGTATAGTTCGTCACTTGCCACGAGTATTTCTAATCGTTAGTCTGATGCTAAACGTTAGTATTAATGCTAATCGTTAGTCTGATGCTAAACGTTTAAAAATGTATGTCCATTTCAGCGTTGATTTCATGCAAGTCCTGAAATTTGCTTATGAACATCCTCATTTTATTTTGTCTAATGAAGGAAATGTCTTCCATACTGTCTGCTGATAAATACGCAATATCCCGTCCTATTTTCAATTTCGGTTTCAATGTATATGAAGGTGTGTTATCTAGGTTTCATTATGTCAAAATATTCTTTGAAATATCTAGTATATCTCACAAGTGACTATTTTTACAGATTTTTTCTTGAAAATAAATTAATTAATATTTTAATTGAAATAAACTATTGAAGGGACAATGACAATACTGAAACGTTAAAATGATAATTTTCAGTGAGTGGTCAAGAGGAAATAGGATCATATCATTCACTTGGCTTTGGAAATTTTTTTTACTCCCATTGTATAATTCTGTCATTTGATAGCTACAACCCGTTGCATAATGATACTCATTACGATACAGATTCTTGACCAATCATAGAGAAGTTTACCAACCAAACAATTAATCATTGAGTCTCTTTCTGGTAAATGTTTCGTTCGATTGTGCACATTAATATTACATTTAATATTATATTACCCTTGTCAGTTTTAATTTCTTTTATTATTAGTAAATTTGTACGTCAAATATTATTTAAAATCGATTGGATCGTAATTTCATTTTGATCCTATTTGACTAGTGCAGTGGAAGTTATTGGAGGGAACATTTGACTGACGTTAAGATCAGAACGCAAGTCATTTTGTATTATATGTTGCTGCCGTGTGGTTGTACTTAAAAAATATACAATTCTTCAGTTTAAAATGTCTAGTGAATCAGAGGGGGAGTTGAGACCTCTAGAAATATGAGAAAAAGCGAAAATAAGCTTGAATAAATGTTTTCTACAATGTCCAATTTCTTTATTTTCGTTGTTCATAGAAAACAAACAGTTTTCAATGAGTTGTGTTTTGGTTAATGGACATAAATTATTTTAGTAAGTTAAAACTGAAATTTCTACTCTCACGGAGACGAACTCGTAAAGCAAAGCCACCTGCGACAAGGTAGGGTAGCTGTCCGCTAGGTGGCCTTGGCTGAATCGTGCATGTCAACTGCCCCGAAACGATTCAATGTAAAAGTTTAACTTATAAAAGTTGTAGAAAAAGTACCGTATGAAACTCTACGAAATAGGTATTAATACATTCATGAGAAGTTTGATACTCGTTCGTATCGTAATATCACACTCGTGTATTAATACCCATCATTACATCATTGTTTCATAATGTATTATTGTTACTTACCAGTTTTATCCCATATTATTGTTCTGTGTATCTGTAAATGAGAATGCTTAATTTCATTTTTAGTTGATTATTATTAGGAATGGGTTAATGAAACACAGTTTAGGCTGAATTATCAGGTATATTTCTATAATAAAATATTCATAGACACGATCTTCCGTCTTGTATATCCATACAAAAATTCAACATCTTATACAAATATGATTGGTCCATATTTCTTGTTCTGTACTTCTCTCGAGACTTAAATATAATTTCACGTAATACTAGAACAATGTAAAACACATTTATGAAAATATTCCACAAAGAAATTATTTAAATAGTACTAAAAATAACTAACCTCCGATTACAATTAGGCCATCACTCTATGAGAAATTAAACAAGTTGTGCACGAGCTTGAAAAGTATAAATGTGAAGTAAATACGATTGAATATTGTCTTTGGCCTCATAGGCAATTTCGCTGTAATTTTTTAAAAATTTTATTTGGAATACAGATTTTATGCCTATATTTTTGGGTAGTTAAATACAAGGGGATTGTCTAAGTCGCCACATCAAGTTTTCAGTTTGTTATATTTTCTTTTCCTAGTCTACAATAATTAACACATAAGGTGGTCCTCCATGATTTGTTTTTAAACAGTTAACATTTTTAAATTTCAATAATTTATCAACTATGTTTAAATATGAATTGTATGCTGATTTTTTTCTTGATTCAACCAGAAAATAGTATATGTATAAGGATATATTATATAACAATATATGAATCAGCTTGTAACAGGTGCTATATAAATATATGAATTTATATATTTTATGACAGGTATTAATGGAGCAAACATTGTATGTCAAGTAAAACATTTCTTTTCTTGAATTTTTCCAAACAAACGGTCTTAAAAAAGAAACTTTTTATCAGTATACTGTGTCATTATTGTTTCATCCACATTTCAAATGAAATTATTTTTTTTACATATTTGAGACTTAGGATACCACAGTATTGGATACATTTTATGAAAACGATAACTGATCATGAAAATATATGGTATGATCTTCGGAAACTCTTACATCGAATGAATCATTTATCTTTTTTGCCACGATTACACATTGACGTAAAAATTGTAAGATGAAACTTATCTCTACGCAATTATGCCTTATACGAGATGAGATTAGCAGGAAGACATTGGCAAGCTTGTGAAAGGATTTTTGATTCCACCTAAGAATAAAATGCCCATCCAGGTCCCGCAATTCAAAAGAAACGCTCACAGTTTCTTCTACTGAATACTTGTTTCGAGTTTATTTTTCACTACAAATTCTAATAAATTCTTTTCATAGATACGATATGATGCAGTGTAAATTATTTCATTGTTCTCAAGATCATTTTAGGAAAATACATTACGAAGTACATTGAGAACTCGCATTAAAACAAGAATCGATTGAACATATAGTAACAGCGAATCGCAGCACTTGAATTTTCGACTTCCTGTTCTGCTGAACGATTTGAGGTCTGGTTTCGGCGAAAAGCGTCATTCAAACGTCAATCCAAGGCCTCTCTTTTCCTCTTTGAACCCTAGCAGTATCAAAAGTGAGCACGTTTTGCCCACCCCTTTTAATTTTCATAGTTCTGTGTATGAAATAAATAATTATTTTAACATTTTATGTTTGTTATTATCATTCAAGTACAACTACACCTACATTTCTCAAATATTTGTGAGGAACATATAGTTTGAATTTAATTCTTTTTTCGTCGGCAATTTTGCCCGGATGTTTTGTTTCTGTTGGTGAATCGGGTTTAAAGAGCAATGATGAGTCTGTGTAGTAAACGCGTAAATCAAACGATAAGACATACAATGTCACCACAACTGAATTTTACACCGTTAAGTATATTATTATGCAAGTAAAAGTATTTTTTTGTACTAAAAGTGGTATTTTAACATTTTTTCGTAATACTGTTTTGTTATATATTACCCAAACAGAGGAAAGAAAATGCACGCTAACGGCCGGAGTCGGTCAAGGATTTAGCAGACAGCTATCCGTTAACGATAATCGAATAAAAAAGGGTTGTAGCAAAAGGTGGAGCATGAGTACCCTTATTCCACAAAATGATATTTACAGAAATTTCACTTGTTCTTCTAAGAAGATACGGACTCCGCTGTGGGCTGTCGAAGGGCCTGGCGAGGAGCTGCTAGGGCGAAGGGCGCGCGTGGAGGGCGGGGGTGGCGAAAGTCTAAACCTACGAAGCTACAAGCGCCGCTGGGCGGCTGCGCGGAATACTGTTTGGGACCCTGGAAATGAACACACGCGAACACATGGGCGGGCGGAGGCCGTCCCCTCCCTTCCCCTCCCTCCCCCTCCCCTTGGCTCTGGCGGTGGAAGGGAGAGACGCGACACCGACACCCAGCCAGTTTTATTATGAAATGTCCGTTAAACTAAGTTTGTGATGTTTGTATTCACTGTGAAGTGTGTTGTTTTTGTTCAGTTTTGTTGCAATAGAAAATTAGTAAACTATATTTGTAAATGCGCTTCCGGGCGGCTCGACCCGCCGCTGGGTTCGTCCACTAGGTGTGAGCCGATGCTGAACACGGATGTTTCGCTTTTGGAGATGGATGTTTGGCTGGACCGTCGATGTCACGTGAGCGGGGCGGGGGCGGAGGGGGAGGAGGAGTGAAGAGGCCGCTTCTTTACTTGGAGTGCACCAAGTTGAGGAACTCCTCCCGCGTCTTGGGGTCGTCTCGGAAGACGCCCAACATGGCCGACGTCACCGTCTTGCTGTTCACCTTCTGCACGCCCCTCATCACCATGCACATGTGCCTGCAACACAAACAATCATTTGTTTAGCACTAATGGTTGGATTTTATTGAAGTTTTTAAGAAATGAAGTTATTAAGAATAAAATATACGTGTTAGAGGATTTTTGTTTCTAAATTTAGCAACAGGATTTATCCAATTTTTCGTTACCAGAGCCCGGCAATATGACTTTTTTTGGCGAAAATTCGCCGTTTTGTGGCGCACGATTAGATAACTTTCTCTTCTTAGGAAGTATTTGTGAGGCGAGAAAGAAAAAAGCAATTTTTATGTCCATTTTTCGAGAGCGTATTGCGCAGGGCATCAGAGGCCCTTCGAATTCATTCAGGTAGTTTCCCCTTCATCCTAGGGTTAAAGACCTAGGCGGAGAAATTTATTGCGTTACGAAGGAAAAGTCCAGCTTCAATATTAAACATCTTGTAAATGTTCGAAAAATGTTTAAACTTTCTCATCATACAACACATTACATGAAAATTCAAATACTTTTCAGAACAATAGAAAAAAGAACGGAATTATCTAATTTTGGAAATTTCATTGCTTTGACTAAGTAATCACACAATATTCAACGTGTCAAACACGTTGAAAAAATTGAGGTTTTCCAATTTTTAACATTTCAGAGGTACATAAATAGGATATCTACAGCAATTTTTAACAATTAACGCCGTATTATACGCATATTTCCTCAAACTATTTGAACAAAGAAATTAGAAAAGAAAAAATCGGAGCTGTTTTTGAGAAAATATTATTTTCGTTTTTTGTCACACTCTCAAATTTTCGCAAATAAAACTCATTTCAAAAAAAAAAAAAATTACGTGACATTATTTGAAGATCTAATCTTAAAAATTTGATTTAATTGAGAAAATCTGTTTTCATTAATGTAAGGGTTAGGGAAGGGGAGAGGATAGGACTAGGAAGAGGAAGGAAAGATCGTGCGCGGTCCGTGTCCCGTGTGTTAGGGTACTGCTCCGGCATTCGCCTGGTGTTGATCGGAGAACCCACGGAAAAATACCGATCAGAGCAGCCGGCCGCTAGAATTCTCCTCCAGACAGCGATTGAATTCGACGTAGCTGAAAAGCTAGTGTCGAAAAACCTAGGGCCTCAGAGTCAGAGGCGCTGCAGTGACATCAGTTGATGCACTGAGCTACCGCTCCCGGTCCACTTTCTTCGAGTTTGAAACAAGAAGGCATTTTTCTAATTCGGAGAGTGAGTGAGTGAGTGAGTGGGTGGGTGGGTGGGTGAGTGAGTGAGTGAGTGAGTGAGTGAGTGAGTGGATGAGTGAGTGAGTGAGTGAGTGGATGGGTGGATGAGTGGGTTAGTGAGTGAGGGAATGAGTGAGGGTGTGGGTGAGTGAGGGTGTGGGTGAGTGAGGGTGTGGGTGAGTGAGGGAGTGGGTGAGTGAGGGAGTGGGTGAGTGAGTGAGTGGGTGCGTGGATGAGTGAGTGAGGGGCTACTTACACCCCCTCCACCACGACCGCCACCCCCGCCGGCTGCACGGCCTTGGTGACGGCGACGGCGATCTGCTTGGTGAGGCGCTCTTGCACTGCAACACACACACACACGTTTTTATTAACTTCACTACTTTTTATTCATTTATTTTCATTGTATAAAGTAATGTTTTTACTAAAAATTCAACAACACACCTTTATTGCCATGAAAGATACTTTTGAAATGATAAAAATTTAATATTGAATAACCAAGAATAAAGAAAAATAACATTCTAAGGTCTAAATATTTTAGTAGATTCAGTAAAATAATGCGTAGATAAATTATTGAAATCTACACTTTCATAAACCTCGAGATAAACAAGAATAATTCTGAAAAAAATGAAAAGTCTTTACCTTGTAGGCGTCTGCTAAAGATCTCCACAATTCTGCAAGAGAAAGTAAATCTTTATTAGTTGTCTTGGAATCTCACTTCGATTAAATAGTTTTTTTCTTAAGTGAGAGGGAATTGTACGCTCAAATATGGTTCAAGGTGATTTGTTAACAGTAACTTTGAGAGTGTTAAAGAATCGAAAAGTGTCATGTCACGCGTCCTGTGTCAATGTCGGAGGGTGAGAAAGAAATCAAAGCTGGGTAGGTACCTGGCGAGTTTGCTGAGGCCGAGGATCTTGTTGCGAGGCAGGTAGCCGATGGACACCTTTCCGTAGAAGGGCACCAAGTGGTGCTCGCACATGCTGAACATCTCGATGTCCTTCACCACCACCATCTCGTCGTGTTCCTCGTCGAAGATAGCGTCGTTCAGGACCTCTGGAACAACAGGAGACACGCGTAAAACTTTTTATCTCGTCTTTAATTCGATTTTTAACTATTAGGTCATGTAGCGTCCAGTTTGATTGCTTACATTGAAGTAAATGTAAGTAAATGTAAGTAGGGGAACACGACTCGTAAGGACAACACAAGCACATAGAAACATCGATGCTGGAGGCGGGATTCGAACCCGCCAACTTTCGAGCAGAGGCAGCAACGACCCTTCTGCCTTAGTGACCTCAGCTATCCTAGCCGGTCATGTTAAACTTTGATGTCAAGTTACCCATTATTTTGGCACTTTTTGGTGGCAAACCAAAAGGGGAGGGGATGTCATGGTCGGTAACAAGTGGAAATATGAGCAATTTGCTTTCCTTTCACAAATGTTGGCGAACGTTTGCTATCGGGGCACCGTCCCAGTCGGGATAAGTTTTAAGTTCCCGGCTGGTCTCGCGACATGCGTGATAGTATAGTGATGTGGGGCTGTGTTTAAAAGGAGAAAGGGATGTGGAAGGAAAGATGGCTAGAGGGGTGGGTGGCTGGTTGGAGGAGTGGGTGGGTGGGTGCGTGGCCGAAGGGGTGGGTGGCTGGGGGGGCAAGTGGAGGGGAGGCTGTAGAGGATGCTGGAGGGCTTGCTGAGGGGAAGGTTGGAGAGGTGAGTGCAGGGATGGCTGGTGAGGTGGTGGAGCGGTGGCTGGATGGGTAGCTGGAGGGGTGGCTGGAGGAGGGAGGCACGGGGAAGCGAGTCGTTCCCATGGGAGGTGGCGGGCGCGGGCGCCAAGTAGATTGGAAACTCGAGATCTTTCAAGAGGCCTTCGCGCGATGTATTCTCAAGATAATTGCTCCTTCCGACTAATTGCATGGGCCTAGCGTTGAGAAGGAAAGAGTGTTAAAATGAAGATTGTCACACTCTCCTTCGGCTCCATTTTATAATATGCTTTGTTTGTCAACTAAGAAGTTTTACGTGCTAGAAGGTTCCAAATGCTACAGTTCATAAGTTTATAGATTACTCAGTATGCAGTGTACGATATTTACAAAATGTACGAAAAAGTATTTGATAATAAATCTGCAAAATGTAATCTTTTAATCGAAGTTAACGTTAGTGTTATTTTCTTAGAACATTGAATATTTCAGATATTTTTTATAGAGATTATAATCACAACTTTATTTGAGATTTTGCTATTTTAGTAGACCTAATTTTTTCTAATCAGTTCTTCTGAATTTTATGTACATCATTGTTCATGATTGATACTCATTGGCATACTCAATAATTCGAAAGTCAACCCACCAACTGATATATGGACGTAAATAGACAGGAACAGACATACAATGTTGACATACGATAACTGGCATACGTATCATGAACCCCAAGTTTATTCATAGATACCGGCGTATCACAGAAATCGCAGATTAAAACGCAAGGGTTTTTACATAATATAGATTCAGCGTTCAACAGTTAAACTGTTTACTCATGACTAAGAGTCGGATTTTAATGAAATGTGTTTTTTTTACTTTAAAACAATGCTGTTTAGAATAGAAATTAATTGTATGAGAAAAGGAAATGACCCATTTTTCGTTTTTCTTTTTTTGCATTTTTTGTCGATTTCAACTAATAACTTTTTATTTTTTTCGTCATTTTATTGTATTTTTCGCTGATTTCATCTATTTTAATATATGAATGATACTTGATACAAATAATATTTACGAGATGCAAGAAAAGTTCTCCACAGAATTCCTGAGTTGCCTATTTGATTTCTTTGCTCAGAAGTTGTGATGTCAGCCATTGTGAGTATGTAATATAAGGTTCCTGTTACGCCTATTAGCGCCATTGTCGGTTCGGCCGATTTCGTGATAACTGAAGACAGAAATTGCTTGTTAAAAACAATTCAAACCAAAAGTTTGCACGCTGAGTGCACTTGAACGAATAGCAGAAGCCTCGATTACATTAGTAAAGTATGCAGCTAGATTTGTTCATCCTAACTGGTTCGGATCACACTTTTACGTCATTTTTCTCTGCTTTTATGGCATTTTAAACACTTTTAAAGAGCATTTTATTACAGGTTTTTTGGCAGTTTTAGGTCATAAAAATCCACCCCCTATTCACGACCTTCAAAATAAAGAATTAATATACAGAGTGTTTGAAAATAAATATTAAATTTGAAGGACATGCATTGGGTAAAAAAATTGCCAATGATCATAGGGAGAGATATTTCAAATAACGACATTATACAAGCGGCATTTTCGCTGGCGCATATGTCACGTTCTGAGTCAGATATATTTTATCTGCGAAACACTAATGTATTAGTTATCTATCAATTAGTGTCAAATGAGTGACACAGGGAAAGTCACGTGTGTAATTTTACTACAGGCGACTTCCCACCATATGCTTATTGTCAAAAAGTAATCATTTTCGAGACCTGTATATGCCTTGCATGTTTAGAACATTTATTCTGCGATATCTGCGTACATTGGTGCATTTTTAACGCGAGATAGAGGGACCTACGAGGACGTTATATTGGGAATGTCGGCAAAGGGGAGCCGTCGAGAGGCGTGTGCAAAAGGCCGAGCGCGAAGGCGGAGAGGCGTCATGGAAGACCCGGCCGTCGCCCAGCGCGAGGGCCCTTATTCGCCGCGGCCCAGCGGCCCTCTACAAAGGAGAGCTGCCTGCGCCCGACAGCCGCCCTGCCCTCGCCCCCGCCCCTGCCCCGCCCCCGGCCCCGGCCCCGCCCCCCGGCCCGCCCCGCCCCCGCCCCGCCCCCACCCCGTCCCCGCCCTCCCCGCCACCGCCCGCCCCCGCCCCGCCCCCGCCCCGCCCCTACCCCGCCCCATCACCACCTCGCCCCCGCAGCCGCAGTCTGGCGGGCCACGGGCGGGCGAAGACCAACCCCTTTCATCCATCCACCACGACAGAGACGAGCGTTTTAAAGGTATGGCCGAGATGGCGCAGGGACAACTGTTGTCAATACAGCGCGTCTCATCGAGAGTCTCTGGGAGTCGAACCCCGACGTAGGAGGATTTTCGACACTGGCTACATGGCTATGTCGAATTCGGGCGCTGTCTGCAGGAGTTCTACCGATCGGTTGCTCTAATGGGTAGTTTATCATGGTTTCGTTGATGAACTCCAGGCGAATGCCTGAGCAGTCAAAAAATGGGTCAGAGACAGCGCGCGATTTTCCCTTTCTCATTCTTGTCCTGTCCTCTCCCCTACCTCAAGCAGACCAGTGCCACACGACCACTCATGTCGGGAGCCCCGTCGGGCACTTGGAGCGTGTCCCGGCTGAGGCGGTGCCTCGCTGGGGGGAGATACCTGGAGGTAGGAAACCCTGCACGTTAACCTGTTGATTGCCGCCGGATCTCAGGTTGCATGGGGAAAGGATCTCCGCTACCTTGCGGCTACAACGTGCATTACACATGCAGTAAGGTAGTAATGGCTAAAGTATTTGTTGCGATAGGAAACCTAAATTCTCTCTTATTCACTCACCCCCTGGGCACACTCACCCACCTACGACTGAGATAATAATAATAATAATAATAATAATAATAATAATAATAATAATAAATTGTCTTTATTAGTAGCGAGGCTCAGGCCATTAGGCCTGCTCTTCCGTCTAACAATATTAAATATTTACATTGTTTTTTATACTATGAAGACGATCGAGGAGCGCGGGAAGTTTAGATTTACTAGAGATGGCTATTTTGAACGAGTGACTTTTTTCAGAAATGATAAAATGTCTGTTGCACGCAGTAGTATTTTCAGTATATTTTAGTAAAACAATTCATTAAACGTAAATTTTATTAAGTTATATTTACTTGCATATAGTAAAATTATGAGTTTTATACAAAAAATCATTATATTCAATATGAATTTTCATCAAAACCGAGGGCAGTTTTTTAAAGTCCTATCGGTCGCAAAATTAAAACCACAGTAGCGATCCGATGACGTTGCGTGCAAATGAGTTGCACAGTGCCCGTCAGTCGCGTCATGACGCAGTTGTCAGTTCTCAGCGCACAGGGAACACGTAACCTACAACAATAGAGTTTCGTGCGAAGTGGGTAATGCGGGCCGTCTTTCGATATTTTCAATCTGAGGGGGGGGGGGGAAGCAGTCGAAATTCATTAACAAATGAGTAATGTGTACGATAAAACAATCACGAGTGACAGAAATTCATAGTAATGGCGCAGAACTTTGAAACAGTGAGTACAGACGCTCATTATATAGGCGTTTAACACTCGTTTCCTTACCTCACCGTCTGAATCACGACCGTTAAACTAGAAAAAGGTACTGTGGTTGCCAGCATTTAAAAACTATTAACTTTTGCCCCGATAGAAAAGTATTTACATCGGCAAACAAACTACGGATTTTATAGTTTTGTTTAAAAAGAATGCTCCGCGAACCTGCCAAAGAAGAAATGAAGCTACGTTTCTAGTTGGGGCGCGTGCTCAGAGAGCGAGGGCCGCTCGGATCTGTTCCCCACTGCGCGGGTGGACGGGGAGCGAGGCCCCGCGATTGGGCCAATCGATGTGGCGGAAGAGCCCCGTCGCCATGGCGACCGGGCAACAGGTTGACGCTGCTAACGAGGTTACGCGCTGTGAAACGAGTCGCTCCGTCGCGTCTCTTCGCCCCGCGCACGACGCGCTGCTCCGGCGGTCAGCTGCCTCGTCAGCCCTGCCCTCGGTGGCAGTCGCCCGACTGCATCCCGCCGACCGTTTCCCCCACCCCTGCCGCCCACTTCGTGTCACCTGAGATGGCGCAACTCCACTAAATCCACCGGGAGCGATAGCTCAGTACATCATCTGTCACTGCAGCGCCTCTGACCGGGAGGTCCTAGGTTCCCACTCCCCACGGCAGCAGGATTATCGACACTAGATTTTCAGCTAGATCGAATTCACTCGCTGTCTGGAGGAGAATTCTAGCGGCCGGCTGCTCTGATCGCTAGTTTTCCGTGGTTTCTCCGATCAACACCAGGCGAATGCCGGAGCTGTACCCTAACAAACGGGGCACGGACCGCGCGCGATCTTTCCTTCCTCTTCCTTGTCCTATCCTCTCCCCTTACACACACATACTTACGCTAACATGCACTACATTACTACATATTCCGGGAGACAGGTCGGGAGCTTAGGGCCTGTCCCGGCTGGGGCGGTGCCCCCCTGGTGGGAGAGTCCTGGTTAAGAGTAAACCCCACTAGGCGACAGTAGGTCTGCGCCGGATCTCGCCATCCAGCGGGAGATCACCGCCATTTCCCGAGAAAAAAGTACTACACTTATGGAACTAATGACCAAAGCATTTGACGCGTCCGGAAACACGAAAAAATCAATCAATCGACTAAATCCCGATTCGTTCATTCGATGTTTGTAAAGGAGTACACATTTTAGTTAAGTTTCCATTCACAAGTATAGGTGTTCTCCTACCAGTTCAGCGAAAAACTCGGACACAGGTGAACATAGCAGAATAATTTTGTATGTTAAGTCAGCGGCGTAAAATGATGCTCGTGATAGGTGGTGTCATATTTTGTTTCCCCAAACTTTCAAGTGTGATTTTCAAAGTTGGCAGCAATGCCGTAAAAGGACATTCAAATGTTTCTTGAAAACTAACAGAAGTTGATAAATTATAATTGATCACTATAATACTAAGATGGCCAAAAATAACGTACAAAGGAGTATACCAAGGAAGATAGCGGAACGGGATGCAGTCGACTGAGCCATTTTAGGGAGGGAGGCAAACGGCTTAGGAAAATTTAACCGCGGGAAGTAGTCGGTGTACGCCCCCGACAGCGGCGGACGATTCACACCAGCTAGGCACCTTCATTGAATTCAGTCACCGTCTGAAGGAGAATGAAACTTGTGGACTTCTCCGATCGATAATATTCCACGATTTCTTCTATCGATACCAGGCGAATGTCGGTGTAGTACTCTAACAAAACGGGTACGGACTGAGTGCGATCGTCCCTCCATCTTCGCCCCACTTTTCCCCTTCTGCATTTACAATTTCGCATACCGCACTAACCCACCAGTCAGGAAGTTGAGGCTTGCCGCGTATGAGGTGGTGCTCCACTGGGGGAAATACATGGGGAGGGATATTCCCGCATGCCGTCGCTCGGCGCTGGAACACGTCCAGTGGGAGAGGAAGACCGTACTTCCCGGGATATACATGCAGAACTAATGGTCAAAGCAGACGGCGCGCCCAGAAACAAAACATAAAAGCCGACGTATAGGTCTCCTAAGTAGTTGATGCGCCTGGAGACACTAAATACAGTCGCACCACCCCATTCATCAAGTCTCTTTTCTCCCCCTCCAGTTTCATGGACGTGTATGTATGTATTGGATGTATTGATGAAATGGCCAAACCGCGCATCTCCCGCTCCCGGAGTTCGAATAGCTGGGGAATCCGGTGAGGATAAAAGAGGTTTGCAACGGGTTTTCTCAGGGTTCTCCCATTTTCTCTGCCTCCTATTCCATTGCTGAATCTCAGTTAATCTTAGATGTGGGCGAAAGGTCTAGGCGCTGAGGGTCATCAAAAGGAATATTCCCGGCTTCGCTGTCCTCTCCTCGTGATGACACTCAGCCGTGTTAAGGTTTCAACATTATCCAATTATCAAGTCAAATCAGCACACGAAATAAAATTAGAGAGCGAATTGTATGTGGGACACTGAAAAAATACTTCTCTGTAGAACAACAGATTCTTGTCTGCTGCATACAGGCACTTAATGAAAAATGGACCCCGCGGATTCTGCTGTAACATCGAGAACTGCACATTCGATTCACTTATACAGGAATTAATTCAATATAATATTTGCCTGTTTTCATCAAATACGTTACTTCTAACGAATCTCACATTGTTGGAAGTTATAGTTTTATCTCAGTGAATTTTTAAGAAAAAGTGTGATAATAGAATGACTGTCAGAACAGAATGTTCACTGTTCATTCCTAATATACACTGTACAAGTTTCATCAACGAAGATAATGTAAACTTATTAAGTATTAGTATATTTCCCAGACTTCATTTTCTTTCCTAGGTTGTCAACTGCACTCTGAAAAATGTGTAAAACTTCTGTAACTTCCAATCCAAAAAACGCTCGGAGTCATCGCGGGGAGCATCACGGAGAAAGACAGATAGGTGGACTACTTGTTAAGGGGAGTCTCCTCCTTCATTCCTTGACAAATATAACTATACTACTGGCTCTCTGACAAAAAACCCTCTACATTTCCCTCCCGAAAATATTTCGGTAATTATTCAAACTTCGACTCTTACTTTCAAAAGAGAACCATTAATAATTGCCAGAAATATGTACGATACGAATTCTTAATTACCACCGTACGACTCGGAGATGCGATTTTGACAAGTGCTTTTCTGAGACCTCAACTTTAACAGACCCTTCTAAACTCTCACCACTACAATCCTTGTCAAAACGTTTGCGAACTTCCCTCCTGATCGCCCACTTCGATTTCTGTGGTGCTCTAAGCAAGGCTTCTCAAAATTTATCGCCTGTCCTCTACAGCGCCCTGACCCGCTCCCCCTGCCCCTCTGAGGGCCCTCCAAGGCAAGGACATCGAGGATCAAGGCAACGACGAAAGGGTCGTTCCAGTGAAATGGCGACTTCGAAAAGCTACTTTTCTCTTTCCTTTAACGCGCAGGTCCCAAATTGCATTCCGCCTTTTTTCAAATTCCTCTCAGCTCGGCGCAGCTCATTCTCGCTCGCTGGTCTGGCGCCCCCTCCCCCTCTCCCTGCCCCCCGTCAGTCCACGCTTCACTGTCGAGTGCCCCTCCGCTTCACTCATGTCCCTCGCAAGAACAACGACGGCCCCTTACAATTACTCTCTCACGAAATCTGTGCATCATAGTGAAAAATTAATAGAATTTTTAAGTGTTACACTCGAATTGTTTTACACTCGAATTTATTTGTGTTATACTAGAATTAATTATTATTTTATTATTATTATTATTATTATTATTATTATTATTATTATTATTATTATTATTATTATTATTATTGCCGACGTGAATGGCCGAGGTGGCTAAGAGCATGTACTGACTCGGCGCTTGGGACCGAAGGCTTGCGGATTCGAGACCTATCTTTGGCATGATTCTTTGTCCCTTGTCTCTCATGTATGTGTTGTCGCGGAGGGCCTCGCTTCCTACTGATCCCCGATCGGAGGAGTCCGTAAGTGTATTGGTGTCCAGTGTACAGTCTATTGAATATGCGACCCATCGGGGCGTAAAGGGTAACCGGCTGTCGGCTGGAGAAAAGTCCGTGGGAAAAATATTATTTTATTCACATTGATTATTTAAAATTAAACATAAGGAATGTGATCTCAGTTTCGTAATAAGAGTTATGTGTTTTCTAATTGTGTGATAGTGTAACATGAGTTCTAATTACTCTTAGTGTTAATCCATTGATTATTAAAATATGTGTGCTAAAAATAAACTAAACATTTTTTTAAACAAATTAAAAAAAAAGGTTCACTATTAACAACTATTATCAATTTCGTAATAATAATAATAATAATAATAATAATAAGTCTAACTAAGCCAGAAGTGTTCTAATAATCTATGGTCCCTTTCTAACTACTAGTAACCCATACTGTCACCTTTCGCAGGATGAATAGTCAGTTTTACAAACTTGATAAATTCTTGTACGATATTATCGTATCAACATATTTCTATACGCAATTGAACAATATGATATAATAATGAGAATATGTTTTATTTGGTAACTATTTTTACTCAGACGTCAATGTACATATTATAAAGTTGACGAAATTAAATGAATATATTAGAACCTTTGAATGAATATATTAGAACTTCTGACATTTTTGAAATGGACTAAACATAGGTCTAGAGATAATTCTTATCTCGCCCATGATTTGCATTTAGCTTAGGAGAAAGACAAAAGTGAAAGACTGACAGCCGACTGTGCAAGCTTTTCAGCATCTGAAGCTGCTTCGTTTCCAACATCCTTGAGATCTCCACTGTCTATCCCATTTCCTTTATATCGTCTACGCAATAAGAAACACGACGCATCACCTCGAACTAAATCACTTCAAAAAGTCACAATAAATGTGCATAACACTGCAGATCTTTCGAATATCTAAAAAAATTGCATTACTGTGATAATGACGAACTGCCCGTTGTCTATAGTACCATTGAAATTTATTGCAATGCGCTTCGCTCTTGCAGCTTACGAAATCTCATTTTTATGCGTGGGATTACAGTCGAATCGACCTGCGCCGGAAAAATAAAAAAAGGTATCGTGTCGGGGCT
Organism: Teleogryllus occipitalis; assembly: GCA_011170035.1. Lineage (NCBI taxonomy): Eukaryota > Metazoa > Arthropoda > Insecta > Orthoptera > Gryllidae > Teleogryllus > Teleogryllus occipitalis. The sequence continues at coordinate 101,206 of BLKR01001345.1, forward strand.
CAAGAAAGCAGGCCCGACCACAATGGAGAATAAAAAGAGACACAATGCTGTAAAAGGAGGAACAGGTTGACGTGGGAGAGAAGGAAAGACGTCCGATTGGGCATGGAAGAGGAAACGGTGTGGTTATTCATTTACAAGAAATATATTCAATGGGTTGGGATATTTTAGATCAAGAAAGACCTTTAAAGTTGGTTTGTGGCGTGGGAGAGGAGGTCTTCCAGAACCACATCAATAAACTAATCCTTCCTTATCTCTTGATCTGCTCGGTAAGTGTGTGTAAGGTCCGAGTTTATTTGAGGAACAGACTCCGTCCATCCAGGGCAATGGTGCACGCACGGGATGGGTCACGGGTTTCCACGCTCCGAGATGAGCGTAGGGCCTACGTCACAACCCAGCGAGTGATGGTATTGAGTAATAGGAATGCACAATGGTAATGAGTGAAGTGGTTTGTTGAATGTACGAAGTCTCGACGCCACACGTCGAAATGCAGCGGAGCGGCTTCTGTGGCAGTGAGCTTCGTCTGAGGGAGGGGGCGCCCAGAGCGAAGGCGGCCGCGACCTCGAGGGGGGGGGGCGGAGCGCACTTTTAAAGAAATTGCTAGTGCTCCCGCCCCCGCCCTGCCCCACCAACGCCTCCGTCTCCGCCCTCACCATCGCCCGACCATCGTCTCCAACTCGACAGCGCTCCCACCCGGCCTTCACCATTCCACTGCCTTGCCCCCCCAGCCCTCACCAGCGCCCCCGCCCCCGCCAACCCCTCCACCACCATCCTCATCAACTCTCCCGCCATCGCGTCCGACTCGCCAGCGCCCCCGCCCTGCCCCGCCAACGCCTCCACTTCCGCCCTCACCAACGCCTCCGCCATCGCCTCCGACTCGCCAGCGTCCACCTCCCCCCGTGGATCCTCGCTAGCGTCCCCACCCACTTTCGCCATTCGACTGCCCTGCCGCCCCACCGCCCTCGCAAGCGCCCCGCCTCCACCTCCACCCTCACCAACGCCCCCGCCATCACAACCGCTCCACGCCGCCCCCCCCCCGCCCTCGCCGGCGGTCGGCCACCTCTCCCCCCTCTCCCACCAGCAGCGCCGCCGCCCCGCCCTCAAGGAGCCCCATTTCCCCCGGCGCACGCGCTCCTTTGTTCTGGTAATCGCCGCCGCCTTTTGTGGCGGCGCCGCAATTACGGCGACAGTCGGAGGCGCTGCGAATATCTCGAGTTTCTTCAGCGGAGGCGGATTAACCTCGGACTTATGATCTCTAATTGGGGCAGAGGCAGGCGCTGCTTGCTGACTCGCATGGGGTCGCTCCTTGCCCGATCCTTTATATATATATATATATATATATATATATATATATATATATATATATATATATATATATACATATACATATATTACATGTGATATACAGCAACGTTTCCGAAAATAATTATTTCCATCGTCAAGCTTAATTGACTAAACAAATAAATATAATACTTTACCAATGGTCAGATAGCCAGATATAAACAGAAGAAATGCATAATATTAATGCACACAAGTTACAACAGAACCTTGATAAAAACTTTGCAGTATCTCAGGGTAGCATCATATAACTGTATGTATTTGTGTTAGCGGTGGCGATCTTGGCAGTTCAAGGGAAAATATCAATTCCGCAAGTCCTGTTTCTGGTTCTCATTTGCAACATTAATATCCGCACAACTGTCTTAGGGATATGTTCTGCAATTCTGAATTTATCTTTTTCAAAAATAATCAAATTTCAGTAACTGTATTTCTTTTTTAGAGAAGAGTGAGTTTATTATTGATAATAATGAAATTGTTATGGAACACCAAAGAATTACATTACTAACATTGTCAACGAGTGGAAACTTTTAATCATAAATGGAGGTACTGTGATTAAGAAAAGAATTGCAATTTAAAGATAAAAGAGGCTGTTCTGTCGAAGAGTTCAAAGAACATGAGAGAAATTTTAGCTACAATACGAAAGTGAGTAAGAATCTCTTAAGGGTTCTCCTTTCCGCAAAGGTAGTCGCAGGCCATAAAATGAACTTTTCGGTATTTTGCAGCATATATAGTGTTAGCCGCACTCTTCTTCATTGTCTGAATTATTGAATGTCGGTTTGGTCATTTGGGTGTATGTACATTTGAGACGAGATTACTTCATTCTTCAGAAACAATTTTGAGAAGAGTTTTTGGTGAACGACACGATAGGTAGAATAAATTAACTGATAACCAACAAAGAGCTAAAGTCCTAAAACTTTTGCTCTGCAAGGATGATAGAGAATGAGGATAGATGAGGTGCACATTCTTCAAATATGCCACAAAAATGTAAACAAATATTTTAGAACTGAATATAAACAAATTTATACAGATGGGTCAATTAAAATACTCAATATTACAGCCCTCAGTTAGATGAACAGTATTTCCTGTAGTATTTTGCTGAGGAACGCTTCGTTTTGCACATCAGTATTTTGACGATCTTCGTCAAACTTCAACCTAATTACAGTGAGTCAAAGCGCCTAAGACAATTCTAAGTATTGGCAAGGAACAAATTTACTTTTTTGGTTGCAACCAAAGAAAACCGCAAAATTGTGAGTTGAAATTGGGATGCAAATTACGACAGTTCAGAATCGCGCGCGGTGATATGATCGGGCCCGATTTTATACCGGCAGGACCATAGCCCGCCATCCCGCCGTCAAAATAGCAGTGCACTCGCTGTTTGTAAACGACGCTAATCACCTTCTGATTATACAACAGCGCTTCGAATCAAGGAAATGCACATAAAGTAGCGTTTATATTGTACATGTGGAAACAAATAGAAAAATTAAAAAAATCAACCGGAATCTATGATTCTGAGGCCAAAATGGTAAAGGAATTTAAATAATTAGTTGCTAATATTATGAGGAATATGCTGTTGTATAGTTTTACATCCTGAAAAGAGTCCTCCTGTATACTGAACATCTGAAAACACTGATTCCTAGCATCCAGTTTTGATGCTAGCAAACTTGCAGAGCAGTAGCATTTTATCTATTACAATTTATTACAGTCAATTGATGCTCACTGATTAGTAAGGAAAGCTGACGCTTTAGTAAACCTTCTCTCATGAAACACTGCCTTCATATTGGTTTTCAACCATTGAAATAATCTATTACAATCTTAAGTATTTTAATTTCCTAAAATAGCAAAAATTCAAAACTTTTTAAAATACATGCTTACATTTTTTGTAGTCTGATGTATGGTTACTCTCTTTAGAGTACCTATACACTGCGCTTTCGAATTATGTATTATAGTTCCGAATGTTTCTTTATCCGCCTTGCACCGTTGTCTGCAAAGCAGGATTGTGCAACTGGTTGCATAACACCAGGCGCAACGTTGTGCTGTGAGATTCCTTCGCAAAGACGATCTGCGTTATTTTCCGTTGCCTGCACCGCACGGAAGAAATATTTAAAAAAAAAAAAAACTTACAGTTTTCAAAAGTTGTCTCTACACATAAAGTAAATAAAAATATATATACTTCTCTTTCTTTTGGGTGAGCGTGGCCTTAAAACACGGTTGATTCACTAGACCGCGATGACTAAACTATTAAATTGAACTTATTTAGACTCTCGCAATATATACGTCGCCAAAAATGCATTCGTTATATGGAAGATGCTCATTAGAACACGAAGAATTAATAAATATTTATATTTCAGTGGTGCCTAATAATTTTAGTCTTGTCCACAATTCTTGACCACTCAATGTGTAATAGTGAACAATACTCTTATAAGCTAATTAACAAACTCGAAAGCTTAGGCTTCCGCGCCGGGAGACAGCATCGATGTGGCTGTACAGGAGACGTTTCGGCCATCATACCGCGGTCTCCTTCAGGGCGAAATGATTTTGCTGAATTAAGAAACAATAAATTAAACGCAATGAAACATGAATAAAAAGTGAATGAAAAACGATGAATTCACGAACTCTTTTGACGGTTCATGTTTGTTCGCACTGTATTCAATACAACTAATCTGTTTACTACTGATTGTTTAAAATTATTAGGAACCACTGAAGTCTAAATTACGTAAGACAATCACATTCAAAGTTTCAAAAATAATCATTGAAGTATTTTCTTATAAACAAAATAAATACAAATCATGTAACGTTGGAAACTATTGTCAAGTTATCTAGTAAAAATATTATAAAATGCAATCTGAATTAGAAATTTCGAAGTTTTTGAACTGTATTTTAATAAAAAGCAAACTGTTCTCCAAACAAGAAGTTCACATGGCATTGAGAACAAATATTAGCTGCAATAGTACGATGCTATCTCCACGTAACAAAGGCTACAACAAATCCAACAACGACGATGAATGATTATTTTCTATTCGATTCGCCCAGTGTTTCTTAACTATTCTGTCTGTTCTATTTACCACATCTCTTACTTTTTTCGCAATAAGAATGGTAGGTTTCCCCAATTTAAAAAAGTCTCGATGTGTCCTTTCCGATTCGCTGTGAGGGTTCCTTTGGGGGAATTCTTCGACAACGGAGAAGGCAGAGTAAGCGAGTCGGTGAATGAATAGACGTTGGGCCGGAGCGAGGGCGAGGGCGAGGGCGAGGGCGAGGGCGAGGGCGAGGGCGAGGGCGAGGGCCGAGGGCCGAGGGCCGAGGGCCGAGGGCGAGGGCGAGGGCGAGGGCGCGGGCGAGGGCGAGGGCGAGGGCGGGGGCGAGGGCGAGGGCGAGGGCGAGGGCGAGGGCGCCAGGGCGAGGGCGAGGGCTGAGGCAGGGGCGAGGCGAGGGCTGAGGGAGCGAGGGCCGAGCGAGGGCTGAGCCGCCGAGGGCCGAGGGCCGAGGGCCGAGGGCCGAGGGCCGAGGGCCGAGGGCCGAGGGCCGAGGGCCGAGGGCCGAGGGCCGAGGGCCGAGGGCCGAGGGCCGAGGGCCGAGGGCCGAGGGCCGAGGGCCGAGGGCCGAGGGCCGAGGGCCGAGGGCCGAGGGGCGAGGGGCGAGGGGCGAGGACGAGGGGCGGGGGCGAGGGCGAGGGCGAGGACGGCGAGGGCGTGGGCGTGGCCGTCGAGCGACGAGCGGAGAAGAGTTACAGAAGTCGGAGGGAGGCGCCTTTTCGCAACGAACGCACTCTCCGCCTCTTCGACTTGCAGAGGACCGCGCCCCCTTCTCCCCTCCCCTCCTCGCCCCGCCCTCGAGAAAGCAAGAGCAGCCCGTGCGAGAATTCACGAGTTGCGCCGATAGCTCTTCGTTTTGCATTCTCCAAGTCGCATCCGCCCCCTCCGTTCCGACAGCCAGTATTTCTCTCCACCCTCACTCGACTTGAGCCACATTTTGAGTTCGTTTAGTTTCTCGTTTCTTACATCAGTGGGTTGTGAAAGAACTTGTGCATCCTTGTGGGGAATTTTAGGTATATATCGATTATGTGGAATTGGAATAGATGTTTACGACATAATCGTAGGATTTAATCAGACGAGGTCGTTAGGCCCATTTTGATAACCAATCAAGTATTGAAATCAATCACTAATGTCATTAGGCCGATGGACTGCAAATGAAACGCGGTTGACGTTAGTAAACCGAAATTATAGTCGAGATTTATAATCAACCGAGTTTGTTATTCATGTTTTCTGCCGTTTGATCTTGTATTAGGTATCCAGTGCAATATCACACATGTTTGGAGACTGCTTGGAAACATACACCCGCTGGAGCGTATTCTAGCTTGCAGACTTTCTTGGTGAAAACCAGGTAAGTCGACGTGTGAGTTTCAGGTCTTATTCCAACGGCGCAGAAGCACCGTATTTTCCGGACTATCCCGTGCACTACATTCACGGGGCTATCGTCTTAAGTATCTGATAAGCCCGGAAACACGCAATTCTTAATCGTTCACTCACTCGTGCTCCACTCATTATTACCGGCAAAGGTGGCTCAGAGCATTAACTGATGGTCATTGCAGTGCCTCTGGCCGGGAGGTTCTAGGGTGACACCTCCCACGTTGACAAGACTTTCGACACTAGCCACATATCTAGATCGAATTCAGCCGCTCTCTGGAAAATTGTAGAGACCGACTTCTCTAATCGATCCTCACAAATGGGCCATGGACCTCACGCGATCTTTCCATCCTCTTCCTATCCACACTCCTTACTATCACGTACTAACATGCATAGACTAATATCAATATCGGGAGCTAGTCCCGTCTGGGGCGGGGCCCGGTTGATGGGAGATACCTGGTTGGCGAAAAAGCCGCATACCTGTATATCGACGCTCGATCTCTCCACCCATCGGGGAAAGATCACCGCCATCTCTCGTGATGAAAAAAAAGCTACATTTACGGGAATAAAGCCATCAGCTGTTGAAGCGCCCGGAATCGCTAATCAATCAAGCATTCCACGGGTTGTTTCAGAGCGATGCCAGGCGCGTTTGATCCGCCTCCCCGCCGCGTGCGGCGCCAGTAGCGGCAGCCCGCGCGTGCCCCGGAGGCGCCGGCGCGGATCCCGAGGGGGCGGGGCGGGGCGGGGCGGGGCGGGCCGGGGCGGAGGGCCACTCCACGCGGATGGAGGAACCGTGTCGGCGGGGCGGTCACGCCCGGCGCTCTTCGCCCCTCGAATCGCCCACCGCCCCGCCCCGCCCCGCCCCGGGCGTCTTGACCCACTTCTAACGCGCGCCCTCCGCCCGCCCGCCCGCATTATGAGACGTGTGTAATGAAGTGCTCAAGTGCTCAGGAGGCTCTCCCGTCTTATTGCGTTCGCAGTCGACGGAGCCGCTCCAGCCCTGCCTCCCTCCCTCCCTCATTGAGACGGTTGCGAATCGAGATGCGCTGGAAGTCTGCCGTTTTCTCTGGCGCATTTCTCTGACTTTTCCCGACCATTTACTCCATTTATCATCTATAGAATGCCTCAGACTAAATGATACAAACTTCTAGGACATGTAGGGAGTCGGAGATAATAACTTCTTCCCAGTAAGCCTCTGATGGAATATTTCGTACAACTAATTTAATTTTGCCCTGAGGAAGATCATGGCATTTTGCAGTGAGGAAGGTTGCAGAATGACGGCCGAAACGTTAGCACTTGTGTCTAGGACGCGGCGTCTCCTGCACACCAAAGTAGTTACTGACTCTGATCGTGAAAGCCTATCCTAACGAAGTTATAAAGGTGACACTGGCCGCGGAAGCGTACTCTTTCATATAACGAAGTTACAAAGGTGACACTAGTGTCTCATTAGAGTCTACTCATCAATCACTGGTGACTCGCAGGTCACATTCTGTGGCAGTCAAAGCGTACCTGCTGAACACCAATGCATGATGGATTGCCTAACAATCTCGAACACGTGTCACTTAATTGTAAGAGATTTTCCACCACATGTTCATTGACAAAAACTGGTTATCTTTGACCAACCCTACGTGCTCAAGAAGATTGTAGCAGTTATTTTCAGCCACTGATTCCTTCGTATTTGGAGGTAGAACGAGGAATATTCATGAGATTCATGGAATCATCATCGCGTTGGCATTGCTTCCATCGTTGTGGATCGGGGGTGCGTTTATTTAAGAGCCGACAGGGATGCGCTTTCGAGCTACACAACTAAAGTAGCTGGATGCAGACACGGTCAATGATGCGCTTTGGATGAGAACTCTAAGCCCTGATTCCACTCTTATCGGTCGTTTCCGTGGATTCTTCCAAATTACTTCCAGGCGAATGCTAGCGCACTTCGTTAATCGTACTTTCTAGAATTGAGGAATATAAAGCAATACTGAGAGGCACAAAGATTTGTATTCGTATATAAAGTACTTAAAGTAAAATATAGCTATTGGGTCAATGTTAACCAAGGAGGAGCCATAAGAGTATTCAAAAACATTTGCTCTCACGATTTTGTAAACAGAAAGAGGCGTGAAAGAGGAGAGGATTCAATTACAACCAATATTTACTTTTGTCATCGTTTCAGAGTAAGTTCGGAACAAACAGTAGAAGAGTACATAATAGGTTATTCGCGGTAATCGATTTTCTATCGGTCGGTGCGCAAAGTGCCTGCATAATTCCAGCAAAAATCTTCTTTCAGAGTACACCAGAAATATACATCAATTATTACCAAATGTTGCCATTGAGGGACAGTAATCTATGTGGACTCGATGCACGTAGATGATCAAATGGAGATTAACTTACTAGAATTCAACGTTATTCTATGCTCAATGAGAAAGATACAACGGAACATGGTTTGAACAGCAAGAGATCAACAGTTGAAAAACGTAGGTGTGCGGAGACTGACAGGAGCATATGGGTTGCAACACAACCGAACATGAGGACAAAATGGAAGAAGATAATTAGAGGCAGATACAAAAATTTCTTTAAATATTTGGAAAAACGGCCCATTTGATGCAACCTTTTCACTCTAATGACACACTGGGCTGCGTTATTCACTTGTTTGAAGGTTTTGCTCACAGCAGACGATCACTCAAAAATTGCCAAAATTTAAAATTCCTTTCTGGGACAACGTGCCTGCTTATCTTTCGAAAAACTATTATAAGCGGTGAAATACGAAGGAATGGGTAGTTTTGGAGGTACTTTAAAGAGGATTAAACATTCCTATGGAGTGTTATAATGACAATAAACATTTAATACGATATTTTTAAACTTGGCAAATGAAAAGATTGCTTAGTAACTTCATGCGTTACTGAGATATTTTGTTTCACTCACGTCACTAGCATTAAATAATTCAGAAGTGCTCCTGGATTGCTGATGATACAGATGTTCTAATATCGTGGCAATTTCTGTCTAGGTTGTTCTGCATTTGAGATCATTTCACCAACGACATGTCATAAAAAAGGCAGTGTTCTTTCAACAACGGAGGTGCTTCCAAAGGAAAAGTTCCAATAACCAGGACAAGGACTCTACTAAAAAATCTATTATCAACCGCTGAACGATTCTTAGTCATGGAAACATTAAAACATGATAACGTATTCGTATATGATACCAAGAGCACGCGAAAACTATTCATAATTTTGAAAAATTTCTATGTCCCTACTTAATCTATTTTTGAAGAATAGATTTTGTTAAGAAAAGAAGTTGAACTTTTGCGATTTTTTAAAATTCTTTGCTCTACGAAAATGAGAGCTGCTCCATTTTTTCCAGTATTTGCTTCTATCCCAGAAAAAAATGTCGGGAATCAACGACCCACAAAAAGGTGTTGTGACTACACAATTTGTTTAGCGGAAGTAATTTACTATATTGCGATGTATCGTCTTACTCGATACATCGACATGTAGCATTCATGTAAGTTTCTAATGGAAATATCGCCACTTTCCGGTCCAATATTACAATACTTCCTCTTTACTATGTAAGTATGAAGTATGTGCGCAAATAAAAATTACTTTTCACAACTTTTTGAGAAGTTACTGGAAAGTTTTGCGAGTGCTCGCAATATTTTTCAATGAATTATCAAGGAATGCTACTTACGTACCGGACTTACAAGTAGAATACCAAAGGATACATTATTTAGAGAATTTCCCTTCTATGTTGGGATTTTGAAAATATTATTTGCTTCTTGAATTTCTTTTATGCGTTTTGATATGTTATCATTTTCTATTCATTGATAATTTTGTGTTTTTGGACGCTTTAACTACTGGCATGATCATTTATCCTGAAAGTGTAGTGCATATTATACGCCTGGAGGCGGTGGCGTCCCTCCCTCGCTGAAACGTGTGATCCAGCGCTGACAGGTACATCGGCGACGAGATTTTCTGGCTTCCAGATATCTCCCCAGCGGGGCACCGCCGGAATCGAGCCACGCTCTAAGCTTCTGACTGATCTCCCAACGTAGTACTGTAGTACAAGAGGAGAAGGCATTCGCTGGTGTTGACCGAAGAAAGCACCCATCAGAACACCAAGAATTCTACTCCAGTGGTAGGCGAATGCCAGGAGCAGTGTCCTAACAAACGGTACACGGGCCGCACGCGATCTTTCCTTCCTCTTCCTTATCCTATCATCTCCCCTTGCACACAGACACACTAACATGCACTACACTACCACCTATTCCGGGAGACCGGACGGGAGCTTAGAGCTTGTCCCGGCTGGGGCGGTGCCCCGCTGGTGGGAGAGTCCTGGTTGGGGGGAAACCCCGCTAGCCGACGGTAGGTCGGCGCCGGATCTCGCCATCCAGCGGGGGATGATCACCGCCATCTCACGAGAAAAAACATGCGCTACACTTACGGGACTAAGGACTTCAGCAGTTGATGTGCCCGGAATCACTTACAAGCAACCTGCTCCAGTGACTGTTTTCGACCTAAGGAGCTAGCGTCGGGACATGAATCCAAGGTCGCCTCGGTCAGCGCTGCTGCAGGGGCGAGAGCAAATTCACCGCGGCCTTTCTATCCTCTCTGAGATTCCCGTTGCGTGCGCGGCGCGGGTCTTCCCACGCAGTGGACGAGAGCGGCCGAGGGGGAAGGGAGGGGAGGGGGTGATGGACGACGCGCCGTTCCGCCCCGGAGGCGCAGCTAATGACGCGCGGCGGCACTCCCCCCCCGCCCCCCAGCGGAGAAACAACCAACTAGATCAAGTATCTTCCATACACTAACTCCTAAACTATAACCCATTTAAAAATAAAATCACACTCATTTGATACATTATGAAATAATAGTAGTAAGAATGCTAATAAAATAATAATAATTATTATTATTATCATTATTATTGTTATTATTATTGTTTTAATAATAAATGAAGCTAGCGTACTCATGCGAGAACTCTTGCAAGTTTAACCCTACCCTCTTTCCTATTTTTCCATTTCCATATTTAGGCTGTAATATATTTTTGTCTTCAAGGCTCTCTTATCCTCCATCACTTGCTCTATATGTCACCTTGTGATTGATATTAATACAGTGCACCCTTCACAATACAAACTATTGTTATTTAACGTTGCAACCGAGCAGAGTTACACCCTAGTAATATAACCGCATACAATATCAAGTAATTAGTTTAATTTCGCATACAGATGCAAATTCTACAGGCTCTGAACAGGTGGTAGAATTGAGAAGCGTCGAACCAGCAAAAATGTAATGGAGTGTTCAAGATAATCTCATTCTATTGATAACGGAGTGACGAGCGTTTCTTTGGCCTCGAAATTTCATTTTTTTAAGGCCCTAAAACGCTTCGTTTTGGAATTATTTAACGATGTAGATTCGACAACACGGCCGAATATTGCGGGTTGCATTTGACATGAATATTTAAATAATTGTTTTAAACCAATATTTTATATTTTGGATATCAAAGTACAATTAATAACGCCTCCGTAAAATTCTCTTTCTTTAGAAATCGTATTTGTAAAGATTAGCCGAATGTGGGGCTTAAAAGCACAGGTTATTCCGATAGTTATCGGCGATATGGGGTTCCGCCATATTTGGCTAAACTTGTGGCTTAACTTTCAGGTCGTTCAAAAGAGTGGAAAGTGCTTTTTTGGAAACAGGGAACTTAGGCTTTATTAGGAACTGGGAACATTACTTTATTGGGAACAGCCCACATTTTGCGCAAAGTATTGTAGAGGCACCGACAGTCTCCAGATATGATCCTTGGGAAGCTCTCATCGTACATTTTCATGAAAAATAAATGTTTTTGTGAAGAGAAGTTTGTATTACGAAGCATGCACTGTACAAATTTTAAATCTTATGCCTGATAACAGCTTAATAACTTTAAGATATTTACAATTCTTCCACATATCGATTATAAACCAGTGACTGTAATTACGTATTGTTAATGGAATACGAATAATAATCCTTGTAATGTCATACCTGCAATTGTACTACAGAACTGCATCTCATGTGTTAACTTTATGTATTCGTTTTTCATTTTTGTGAAATTATTTAGTCTCTAATGTACTACTTATTATTCGCTACAACTCGAAATAATCCTATAATGGAAACATTTGTTCCACATTTATTCTATCAGTTCAATACATATACTGACAAGACATAAGATAGTGAAATCAGTTTTATTGAAAATGATTCCAGAGAATATATTTTTAAAGATCAAAAGAAGTTAAAATTGATTCATTTATGTATTCAATTCACGCCAAATGCTGAGTAACAATTCAACTCTGACATGTCCCTTATCTCTTTTAGCCGTTCATCACGAGGAAAGCAAGTCTTGACCTGTTCGTCCTAGGACCCTTCATAGAGTTGTGTGCTTGTCCGCGCACGTTTGTTGCATAGCCATCAAGATCCAACAAATGACAAAGAACCTCCAGCGCAAACCTCCTACGCAAACGACTGTCACAGCTCGATCGCGGGCAACGACTGAAGGCGCAAACGCCCTCCGGTGCAAACAGGGAAACGTTCACTCAAAAGGGAAAATTCACCACAGAGACAGATGACACGGCGATGTGCCCTTCAGACACCTCCATCAATGCAATTAGAAGTACAACACAATTATACCTTAACATATTAGATAGCTGAGCTACCTTACTCAAGATTCAATTAAACCTAAGTAAAACTTCTGATGAAATATTTATATTAAGACCTTACATTCCACCCACTCCTATGACACTGAACAACAATATAATGGAATGGCTACTTCTCAACAAACAGGTTAAATATCTCGGACCACAACTAGACACCAAACTAAACCGGAAGCATCACATAGATGACAAACTTATTTAAACCAAAATAAAACCACTAATTCACAGAATAGCCCCATACCATTCAATTCCGCCATATTAATATACAAAACTAGTATCATAAGACCTCTGCTACTGTACGCTTGCTCAATATGGATTAACGCCTCCAAAGCCAATATAAATAAAATTCAAGTAATACATAATCAGTTCCTTAGAATAACAGCCAATGGTTCCAGTCCCATGGTTCGTTTCCAACCTCCAATCCTCCATGCTCCAGGCGGGATTCGAATCCGCGACCCTTCAGACGCGTGGTAGCTACGACTCTGCAGCCTTAGTGACCTAGGATATTATTATTATTATTATTATTATTATTATTATTATTATTATTATTATTATTATTATTATTATTATTATTATTATTACTGCCTCTGGGGTGGCTCATTGACAGCGTACTAGCTTCCTGTGCTGTGGTCCCTGGTTCGATTTCCGGTCCAGGCACAAATAGAGTTGTAGCTTTAAAATCGTCCCAGTTTCTGTGTGACGAACAAGGAGGTGGATCATGTGATCAGTTACAGTGAAGAGAATACATCAGACCCAGACATGGGGGACGCCGGTAGCTGGCCAGCGAAGTCGGACTACCGACCCAATAACGCCAAAAACGTACATACATTGTTATTATTATTATTATTTTAAGTTTCGTATAATAGTTACGTAGAATTACGTAGTAGATATAACTAGGATTAAGTGTAGATTGTAGTTGTAGTATATAAGGTTAATAACCCCTCCCATAGAAGTGTAAGCCAGTATGAATGCATGAAATGGAATTTCGAGGAGGGGACATCGCTGAGGCAAGAAGGTCCGTTTGTGAGAGCGCTGAACGCGACGTAGTGACTGGAAGTGCGGGCTGCGGGCTATGGCAGAGGCGCTGGGCGGGCCAGGGGCTCGTCGTCCGTCTCGGGGGCGGAGGCGGAGGCGGAAGGCCGGAAGGACGAGCTAATTGGGTGGCCGGCGCGGGCGGGGGCGGGGGCGGGCGCGGGGGCGGGCCGGGAGTATCGGCCGACTATCGATTGCGCGCGTCCACCTTCAGCTGTCGCGGGCAGATGCGGCTGCCGCGCTCGATTGACGCGTCGTGAGAGCTCGACCGCGCGGGCGTCGCCCATCGCCCATCGCCCATCGCCCATCGCCCATTGCGCCCATCGCCCAGCCCGCCCGCCCACCCGTGGGCCCTAGGCGGCGGTTGTCTTTCCGAGATAACGGGATAAAATGGCAACATTTTTGTTGAAATATATGAATTTTTAACATTGCAAGAGTTGCGTATATCTCGCGTAATTTTGCGTAACATATAAGCAATTTTTAAACAAATAATTTTGTGAAAAACGGCTCCAAATGTTTGCTTTAAATTTCGCCTTCACATGTAACAAAAGACGGGAAAAAAGTGATGCTGGATCCAATTTCCGCCGCCTTCCTGTATCTTCAAAAACTGCAAAAAATAACATTAACTACAACATTGATGATGGAGATTTTTAAAATAAAATCTGTTCCAAAAAATAGGTCATTAAAAAATATCGTATACAATTTCTTGAAAAAACGAGTAGTTTCGGCGGAATTTGTTTGACGTTAATGCATTTTTTTAATTAAAAAGGCACCATATTTTTCTTTAATTTTTTAGAGAAAAGAACGCTTAAAAATGCGCAGGGCTTATTTTCGTGGAACTTTGATTTTTTAAAATTACAAACGTTAGAAATAATTCGAGAAAAATGTGATATTGGAGCACCACTTTTTTTTAAATAAAATATGTTCTTCAAAATTAGATCTTTAAATGGAGTAATATATTTTTTCAATATACGAGTAGCTATATACATAATAACAATAATAACATACGTAATAACAATTATAATTTCATTCTTGGATGTTTTATTTATTTCCTAATCAAATATGTAAATGTGTGTCAAAGACAAAATTGGCCAAGAATTGTAGTTGCTCCCCTTCTCTTCTTTGACTTGTTCTCTTTTGATATGACTATGGTTGCCAATGTTTTTAACGCTTTTCAGTGAATGTTAAGGGTGGTTGAGTGTTCTTGTATCTAAGTCCAATGTTAATTTACAAAAGAAATCCGAATTGTCCATAAGAATTTTAGTCATCTGAAAGAGTGCCACAGGGGAATAATATTGAATTATTTCAATTGCCAAACCGTAGGATTCTATAGCAGAATATCTTATGAAACAAAATTATTACTTCGTATATGACGAACAAAGTTATTCTGAGAAATGTATGTTTTTGTTCTTGCATTATTCTACTCGTACGAAGAAAGAACAGAAAATGTCTGAAGACGAAATGACTGAAGTGATTAATTTGGTAACAAAACCAAGTTAAAACACTTTTGAGAATTCAGATTTTATTCTTCAGGGAAATAATAAAATATAATAGAGGACACCAATTCAGTAAATTTGCCTTCAGAATTTCAGAGAGATTACCAAAGACAAGAACCAAAACAATTTACGCAGGCTTACGTGGAAGACCAGCATGAAACATCTTTGGGTTTTCCTTATGTTTTTGCTACCGCAACACAACCGCGGCTACGTTTTAAAAGGTTTCGTTCCATGCTGCGGTATTAATTCACCCTGAATGGTATTTTCTTTGTGAATGGGTGTTGAACCACATAATGACTGGGGGGAATTCCATTCTCCGAGAAATAAACTTTTTTCCCACTTTAACAGTTCTGCACTACATTAACTGCGGTATGGGTGTGTTGAACATCCTATTAGGCCTTCTCATGTTTACAAAATATTCTGGTGTTATTAATGATTGACTGAGTCGCCATTGTGTGTTTTTTGTTTTAATTTTATTGAAGTATCAGAGTGGCTGATGTGGCTGCTTCTAGGTTCTTCCAGGTTCTTTGTTTCTTTCCACTGAAAATAAATTTTTAGAATTGTGTGGAAAATCAATTTTTGTATTAAGCAAATAGGAACAAAAATAAATTAAATGAGAAGGCAGACGTGAGCATAAAACCATACAAATTACCTACGAATGACGTAAATAGTTTGGAAAATTCTAAAAATTAATGTAATTCGTAGGGACAATTTTTTTGTCAAAGGAGTATGCATTATCCTGATGGGAGAAGTAGGAAATAAATAAGAGATCATGCAAAAAAATAGTATGCTTTTAGAAGGAAACTATTTTCACAAAAGCTAAAATAAGAGATTAAGAAATTGACGGAAAATGAACATTCTCACAGCATTTTTGTGAATAAATTATTACCTTCAAATTAAAAATGAATGTTAAAATTAATCCTTAATATATCTAGAGTTTGAATTTGTAATTCTCTATGAAATTCCAAATTTTTGTGATATTGTTCCAGATTTTAGTTAAATTACTTTTGCGCATTGAGCAATGTGTTTAATAAAGAACGGGGGATATTATTCATTTTTGCTAGAAGTAAATAAATTCCCTTTTGGCGAGTAGTTTGCTGCTCTTATGCGTGTGCACAGGGGCGGGAGGCGATCAGGGGAGCCGTCCCCCCTTAAAATGTTTGAAAATGAGCACTTAGCCTTTTGTAATAAAACATTTAATTTCGGCAAATACTTTCAATCCTCGATTCTCTCCCTTTTATCCTGATAATTTGGGGAATTGTTAATAATTTGGAGAAAAGGCTCTCCAAACCACATGCCAATCGTGTAAACGATTCCACTTGAAATAAATTCTATAAATTAATTGTATAGTTAAAGTTACAATTTCCCATTCGTTGTAGTATATTTTATTTATTTTCTAGTAAAATATATCAACGTAATTAAAAAGGTTTAAAGGAAAAGATGAGAAATGTAGATGCGTCCCCTCTAGTTTACGTCTATAAATGAATCGGTTATTTTTAAAACCCCATAAGTCAGTCTCTTTTGCCTTTTCACTTTTTCTGAGAAAATAGAAGCTGCAGAATAGATGCATCGTTGCAAGTGAATATCCCGTAAATCAGAAGAATAGGATGGCCGTGAGGGCACTGCAAAGTTTTCATTTGGTTTTGAAACTGTAAATCATTGACTTGCGGGGCAGGTATGACTGTATGTAGGTATGTATGAAAATTCCTAAAAGCTATCATAGAAACATATATTCAAGCAAGTGTTTCTGTCCTATGAATCATGTTTGTTGTCGATGCACATTGTCATTTCACATAATATTATAACAAATGTGTCAAATTACAAACTGAACCTGCGATGTGTATCTATTTACACGTTTCAGTAAAACATTCCTGATTGATTTTTGAAATTATCCAACGACTATTGTACTGTTGATACAAGTAAATTACATGTCTTCACGGCCGTCTCAATCAAGATTTATGCATCAGATATAAAAAATGCACCACGAGTTAGAGGATTTTTTTCTACATTTAGAATTTATCCACTTTCTCGTTACCATTGCCCAGCTATAAGAGTTATTCTGGCGAATTCGCTGTTTTCCGGCATACTATTACATAACTTTCTCTTCTTACGAAGAATTTGTAAGGCGTGAAAATAAACACAAGGAAAAGTTCTCTATGAACTTAATCACTATTTTTTGTTTGTTTTCCCACAACTTTACAATTCCTGACCTGCGGGGTTTTAAAAATAACGGAATGAATTGCGCTCTGGGCACGGAAGGAACCTGCGCTTGGTCATTTTTGAGCCGGGGCGCGCGGTGGGGGCGGCAGGGATTTCCCTTGGCCGCCTGCGCCGTCAGGGATTCCTGCCGCGCCCCGCCCCTCCTCGCCCCGCCCCGCGCCAGCGCCACGTGTCGCGCGGCTGTCGCAGGAATTCCGTCCGCGGCGCTGTCCCGTTACGGACGTTTTTCCACCCGGCCCGACCCCACTCGACGCGACGCCACGCCACACCTCGCCGCTCTCCGCCACCGCCCAAGGGCGAACGGCACTCGCTGCGGGCGCCTACCCGCCCAGGCCCGCGCCCCTCCATGCCTGCGCTCGTGCTCTGGCCCACGCCCACGCCCGCCTCCACGCCCACGCCTCCGCCCGCGTCATCTCCCGTGCCACCGCCCGCGCCCCCGCCCACCACTACGACCCCGTCCGCGGCCACGCCCCCGCACGCCCCCGGCCCACACTCGTGCCCCCCTGCCCGTGGCCCCGTCCGCGGTCCCGAACACGCTCGCGCCTCCACCCCCTCCCCCGCCCTCGGCCCGCATACATCCCCCGCGCCCCACCACCACCCCGCCCACGCCCGCGCTCCCGCTTCCGTTTACGCCCCCGCCTACTCCCGCGTTCCCGCCCGCGCCCCCGGACACACCCGCGTCTACGCCTACGCCAACGCCCACGCCCATGTCCATGCCCGCGTCCACGCTCCCAACCCCACCCACGCCCATGCCCACCTCTCTTTCCACTTGTGCAAACCCAATTCTGCGAACCACGGCCTCACCGGCCCTCGCCAATCTGCCCCGCCCACCCAGGCCAATTGCTGCGCTTACGCACGCCAACCTCCCGTCCTCTCTGCGCCTGGCCGCCTGCCCAAGCCCCACTCCACGAATCTCCTACCCCCTAGGGTGGCTCGGAGCATCAATTAATGCCACTGCACTGCTTCTGACCGGGAGGTCCTAGCTTCGAGACCCGATGGTGGCAGGATTTTCGACACTAGCTATACCGTTTGGTCGAATTCAATCGCTGTGTAGAGGAAAATTCTATCGGTCGGCGGCTCTGATCGGTAGATTTCTGTCGTTTATTTGATCAACGTTAGGCGAATGCCGCAGCGGTACTCTAACAAACGGGTCAAACGGTGGCGCAATGTTTCCTTCCCCTTCCTTGTCCTAACCTCGCCCTTTACATATATACACACTTACATGCACTGCAGTATCACACGTACCGGGAGATCGTCGAGGGGCTTAGAGCTCTTCCCTGCTGGGGCTGTGCCCCGCTCGTGGGAGATACCTGGTTGAAGAAAAAACCGCTAGTCGACCGTATCTCACCGTCAAGTGGGGGAAGATCACTGCCAACTTCCGAAGAAAAAAACTTGCACTACACTTGTGGAATTGATGTCGTAAGCAGTCCGCGACCGGAAACGCGACATAATCGATCCACGCGTCTCCGTCCTCTTTCTGGCGATTCCTGCAGATCTCACAGCCTCTGCCCGGCGCACGCCCACGCCTACGACGTGCGGTTGCTTTTTTTCCCAAAGGGCAACAATAGAATTGTTTCATATGTAGATTTATTCCCTCACACTTTTCACGTACAAAATTACACAAATTCTCAAAATGCATGTTCTACTCTATTAACGACTGCATTTAATGGCATTCATTCTTTTTGCCCCTTTTCATTTCTATGTTTTCATGTACTTTTTATTTGTCGACACGCTCAATCTACACGACAATTTTGTCGTCCGGTTTCTGTGCATCAAGTTCTCTCAGCTCAGAGGTCGTCTGGCTTCCCCTTGCCGTGCCTCCGTTGCATCCTTTGCTCAACTTAGTTCGAGAGAGAGAGAGAGAGTCGCGATTCTCTGGACGAAGATGCGACGCAACCTACCCCGCAGAGGATAAAACTCAGGCAAGGCACAAACCTCAAGAGGGTGAGGTTTGAGTACCGCTTCTATGGTCATTATTCTAGTGACGGTAGCGCACGTTATAGATGGGATGTGGAGGTTTACCGCCCCCCATTGGAATAGAGATCTGGCACAAATCTACATGTTGAATTGTCATTGTTTCTCGTCACAGATATCTCCGCACAGAGGCACGCCTTGCTTGCCCCTACCGGGTCAACTTCTAAGCTTCCAAGTGGTCTCTCAGTGTGTGCAATAGGGTACTTCATGTAAGTGAATGTGTGTGTGTGTTGTAAGGAGAGAAGAGGGGACAAAGAGGATAAAGAAAAGATCACACGCGGTCCATGAACAGTTTGACAGGGTACTGCTCCAGGACTCGAATGGTATGGGTTGGATAAACCACGGAAAACTACCGACCAGAGCAGCGGGCCACTAAAAAATCATCTCCAGAGAGTAGTTAATGCGACCTTGCGTCAAGAATCCACCATCGACGAGACTCGAACCCTAGGACTTCCCGGTGAGCGGTAACAGGAGGTGTCTTTGCGTGATCCCGGAGAACCTTCACGGATCCGAACACAATCACGAAAAAAACCCAACGGGGTCGTTTGTGACTTACTCGCTACTGTCTGGAGTGCTTGTTCTGTGCGACCGGTAGAACGGAACGGGCACCGCTGTCGCGAGGATGGAGTGTGTGGGCCTTTCACGAGGGAAGGGCGATCGTTCTGGCGGCGGCAGGAAGCTTCAGGGGACACATTCGCTAGAAAAAGAATCCGCGCCGAACCCCTCCCCTCCCCCGGACCAGCACTCGCTCGATACGCCCCCTTCGCCCCCTACCCCCACCCCTCCCCGCCGCGCTCAAGACGTGGGCGGAGGGGCCGTGCCCGGACGGCGCGCATTCACCTCAGGTAGCACAGACATTTTCTTTTACTTTCTATTCCTTACTTCGTAAGAAGAAAAAAGGAAGAAGAAGAAGAAAAGGAGAAGAAACTAAGAAAAGAAGAAAATAAAAAAGGAGAAGAAGAAAAGAAGTAGAAGAAGTAGTAGTAGAAGTAGTAGCAGAAGAAGAAGAAGAAGAAGAAGAAGAAGAAGAAGGTTTGTGATCGTGAGCCGGAAGACGGCATATTTGCGAAAGCAGTGAAAATTGTAAAATTTTCACATTTAACTAGAGGTGCTACAGAATGGCACATACTTTCTCGTAGCCAAATTTTCTAATTTCCTTGGTGCGAACGGGCTTTACGGTGTTGCTCCATCCTCTTGGGAGCTGTCATCTCCCGTCACCCAAAGTACATTTTTTTGACATTTTCTCAACTTTTCGGCTTCCAAATAGTACAACCCAAATATACCTTCAAGAATAGTAAAGAAGAGTAAAACTTCGTCCTAAATAGAAATTTTCATTGACAAATTTGGAGCCGTTTAAAAAAAAATGGCGATTAAATATTACTGTAAATGAGATATTTGTATCTCTTTTTCCCAGAAATCTATTGAGTTTTCGAAAAACTTCATTTGAATTCAATTGAAGTACTTCCACTCGCAAATGTACTCCTGTATTCAAATCGATGGAATAAATGCATATTAACGGCATGTGCATATTAACGGCGTGAGAGATATTTCAAGAAAATTAAATTTTTGTAATTTTTGAAAAAAAACTAAAGAATACACCAAAATGAACTTTACGTCACATTAAACACTGGAATTAGCACTATCTATTGTAAGAGTTTGAAGATTTAGAGCCGTTTTTGAGAAAAAAAATGGTTTGAGCATTTCTGAAAATGTGGAATTTTGTGTTCATTTTTACAGAAAACTATTGAGTTTTCGAGAAACTTTATTTGACATTATTTAAAGCACATCTACTCATATATATATATATATATATATATATATATATATATATATATATATATATATAACAATATGAGTAAATCGCAATACGGGTACGCAATCAATAAGATTGCGTCCGCTAGTGTTTCGGAAGCGCACGATCAGGGATCTTTCTACTGCAGGCACAGCGTAGATGGACACGTACGTGATTTATTGACGAAGAGTTGTTTCGCGGAACTTTGAAAATAAGAAAAGCATTATTAAGGTAGGGAGTCCCAACGTCGGACATTACTATAACTAATACTTTGAAAACATGTGTAAGGAAATCTAATAGCCATTTTTTTTAAATAAACGAATGGCTTATCGGCCATATATATTTCATTGCTTGCCCAAACTAAGCCGTTCACCACACATTACATCAGTTCGAGACGCGGCCTGAGACGTTGCAGCGGTGAGGTTTGTTGCCACCGAGCTGTCTGTGCCGGTGCGGGGGCGCAGGGGATGGGGCGGGGGAGGGCGATGGCGGGAGACGTAAGGGAGCGTCCGTCGCATTCAACAATGAGCCGCCAGGTGGTGAACGAGGACACTCAGGCGGGGACGGCCTGGGCTCCGAGACAAGGAAATTAGCACTTCAACTTCAGTATCACAGCTAAGTCTTTCCTAGGTTTATTTTAGGAGTTATGAATTAGAAATTTTTTTTTTTAAATTTCAAGTGCAGAAGGGGATGTGGAGAAATATTGAATCAAATACGTATTATGTTTTAAGCGACATATTAAGAAAAGAGCATGCTGATCCACATGTAAATGTTTCAAAAAAATAATTCTCCTCATCACTTTTTATAGTCCAAAATGAAAAGACTCTTCCTGAAATTTAATGACATTTTCTAGCTGACCTGTTAAAAAAATTGCCGTAATGACGTAGTTGACTTGTAAGGCGCGTAACAAACCATCAAGATAGAATAAAAAAGTATTTGAAATGGAAAAGCTTCTGGCGGATCCCCAACGTAACTCTATTTCACCGGAGTCAACGTGGGAAACGTGCGAATCAAATTCACATACATCACAAGCGCCTCAGCCGCATGCTCGGGAGAAATCGTGTCTCGCTCTGAGAGGCAATGGATTTCGAAGCAGCAGTCTCTGAAATGCCGTACAGGGGGAGAGTAAATGTTAAAGGAGACGTTACGGATGCTTCGCAGTCGTTAACGCGTTCCAATGCAGCTGATCCAATTGCACCGGGGATGGGGGAGGGGGCGTGCTGATGAACTTCGGGGAGCTCCGCCATTGCCATCCTCGAGACGTAGGGAGTATTTTGTCCCGTGTAAGGCAACGGAAACATCTCGAAATGTGCAAGTTCGGTAACCATACCCAAGCTTACAATTGGTTGATTGTTTAATGTTTCAGGGCGCAGCAACTACTATGGTTATTAGTGCCACTAGTACATTACATGTTCTGTGTGGGGTGTTTCTCTCCCATTGAAACGTAGATCTGGCACCGACACCCATGTCCGTTTACGGAGTGTCCATTCAGGTATCTTCGCGAGAAAGACACCACCAATCCGGGACAAGCTGTAATATCCCTTCTGATCTGTCTTCTGACATGTGTGAAGCTGAATCTGTCTTTTGGCATGCGTGGTAATATAGTGCATGTAAGTATGTGTATGAACCTAAGTGGAGAGGACGGAACAAGGATGTGTAAGAAAAGATCAGGCGCTATCTATGGCCCGCTTCTTGGGTTTCGCTCCGGCTGTTCTCCTTTTATCGATTAAGGAGATCACGGAGAAGACGGTCGTTAGAATTCTCCTCCAGACAGACAAGTCTAACAATTCGTCATCTCGCCAATTATATCGAAGAAACATTGAAATTAAGGCAACATCTTCATCGCTCGGAATGAAGACTCGAGTACCTCAAAGATAAAAGAGTGAAGTTTTAAAACAATCATAAGAGTACTAACAAAATGCGAAAATAACAGGAAAATTACAATTTTGGAATATTAATTAAAGCCTCGGGGGGATGGTGAATGCCATCGTTAAGCGTGGACGAATGACAAGACTTGAACTTATTATATTTTCTTCCATTTCCTGAGAAGGTGATCGTAATAATTGTTTGCCTTCCTATAAGGGTATGAAGGAGAGTTGAATGATAATGCAATGTGACTGATGATTGCTGAAATGTTATAGATGGGAGAATGTTCAGTTGAGATACGTGGAGGTATGAGACACCCCATCACGCCACAACCACGCGGCAATTTTTTTCTAGATTAATTTCTTTTCGTTTGACATGAGGTCTTTCGTGGGTTTTCAATTATACGAATGGTGATATTTTTGGACTTGGACATTTCTTGACCGATTGAGGTTTATTTACTCTGGCATATGTTTCTATTAGACTCATATAATTATTGTATTTTGTTGTTGATGTGTATTATTTGTGCAATAAAATATTTTTAATTATTTTTTAATTGCTCTGGCTTTGCTGATGCTCTTTTTTCATGAACTATTGTTTAGTGTCATTAGAAGCTTCGCATTTTCGATAGAAAGATATGCAAATTGTACAATAGCGAACAAATGAATTCGAACAGAGGAAATAATCGTAATATTTTCATTATTTGGTAAGGCTGTTTTGGTACGCAGCAGTCTTGTTCTGAAATTCAATAGACTCATTGTTTCGCTATCTTCATCGTTGGTGGTGAATGATGAAAACTGATCAAAATATTAAAATATTGGAGAGAAGAATCATACCACTAGTTGAAAAGAACACGGCATTTACCTTCCAACAGGTCCTGAAACCGTGTCACACATCAAAGAAAGCTTTAGTTTTTTCAAAAAGAACAATATTCAAGTGTTCCAATGGTAGATGAAGAGAGGAGAATTCCCTGGCCACTGGAATTTCCTGACATTGATCTTGCCAGTGTCTGGTTTCGT
Organism: Teleogryllus occipitalis; assembly: GCA_011170035.1. Lineage (NCBI taxonomy): Eukaryota > Metazoa > Arthropoda > Insecta > Orthoptera > Gryllidae > Teleogryllus > Teleogryllus occipitalis. Next base: position 125,001 of record BLKR01001345.1, read on the forward strand.
GGCGCAAAAATAAAAAAAAAACATGTTTAAAGACCAGTTTACACCGTGTATGTGCGACTTTTTGGCTTTATGCTTTCAGTTTGGGATCTTGACGTTTCCGTACAGAAACTGTACGAGAATCTACACGAAAAATATACCGTGTATACCAGCCTTAACTTAAGTAGAGTCAATTACAAGAGAATAAATGAACTTATTAACAATAAAGGAGGGCATATGGAAAGGAGCATATGGAAGGAGGGCACTGGAAAATATACCCAACGTAAACTTTTCATGAACTAATAATTTATTATTAGTTCATGAAAAGTTTACGTTGGGTATATTTTCCAGTGTGAAAATAAAATGTTTTAAAGTACAGCGTGTGTTCGGATTAATTTGTTCCCTACTGTATTTTAGTCTCACTAAGAAGAGTACATTAATTCAAAAATGGTTGTGTTACGAATTAGGAAAGAGCTTTCGATAGGTTTGACGCCACTATTAATTTCATCACAGGCCGTTGTATTATCCTCAGACACGATTTCAAATTACGAACTCTGATGCAACAACATTTCTTGAAAGAGCCTAAAGATAGATATTTTAGCATTTCGGCCTACTTAGCTCGCACACATCTGAAACAATTTGAAATTGGATGTGCGTCATAATAATTGGTTTTGAAACATCTTCGCAACAGGCACTTTTACAATGTAGTGCAACGTAGAAAGTAGCTATTCTGACAAGAATTAATGAGGGTTCTTTTGACGTGGATTTGCTAATCAGTCGTTTGGTAGCTTATCGAAGCTATGGAAACCAAACTGGTGCAAATCTTACGTATGAGGTCATTATGCTAGCTGCCCCTAAACAGTCCCAGCATTTTTTGACGACAGGTTTCAAGGTATGAGTAAAACTTTTATCCTTTACTGCTGCAATAAGTTTTCTCAATTCTGCGAGCAATGCAATGATGAAAGATCTTGATATGCCACACAAAACACTTCGGATTTATTCATGCCTTCATTTGGAGAAAGAATGTTTACATAAAAATACCAGGAATGAATTAGGTCTTTTCTTAATTATTACTATTTATCGCATTTCGATTGAATTATTTGCTTGCAGCTGTTCCGTTCGTGGGTTATACTAAAGGTCTTTCTTAAAATTATGTAAAAAAACGTTAATGCATTACGAAAATGGAAGTTAACTACAGTGGTTGTACCGCTTTCAATTCAGCAAGAAGCAGTCTCACATTTGAAAGCACTCTCCTTGGGCGAGTGTTGATTGGTGCAATTTAAAGCAACGTGAGTGCAATGACGCAGTGATGAATAGAGACCGGATTTTTATGTAATTACAGATTTTTTGTCTTTCTACTTTCCGTTCTCAAAATTATAATCTTGGTAAATCGTCATCGTCTAAGTACAATATCTCATTTTTTCGTTATATATTTTTCATATTTATTACTATGTAGATATTTTACGTATTCGTTCATTTTCAACAAATATTTTTATTATTCTATCAATTGACTTAAATTTTATTACATATTTTTTATGAAAATAATTTTTTTCCAAAAAATTAGCATTTTCCCTACATTATTACTGCGTACTTTCTACTAGAGGTATACTACGTGAAGACGTGGTAGACGTTATCACAGTACAGAGCACCTGCGTCTGAGATCATTTTCGCCGTTAGGTGTGAAAAGTATCACTGACCCTGCGTTTCGTGACTTTTAACCTTGAAACATCTGCGATCGCGGACGTACTCGTATAATACTTGCGACGTGTAATGTTTGCACGCAGCAGTGATTGTTTACTGGCCGTAGATATCGCCAGTTTATACGATGGCTTCTATTGCACCTAATCTGACCGCCAAACTACTGTCCTGCATAAAACAATAGATTAACCTTTTCCTACCGATTGATTGATTGAATGATTTTTAAAAGGTTTGTATTCTTTTTAAAATTTGTTTAGGAATTTTTTTATAAATGTAATTTCGTATTAAGAAAATGCGTTTTATAATTAGTGTATTTTAATATTACGTATTATATCTGATATTGCATATCTTTTAAGCCCGGTATGCATGGTACAGTTTTCGTGCAGATTTTCATACAGTTTCTATACTGAAACTTCAAGATCCCAAACTAGAAGTACAAAAGCCAAGAGTCGCGCATACACGGTCTACACTTTTTTTCTGCACGAATCGCCACAGGCCGCCGCTAGGGGGTCTAAAGACAAACAACTGAATTGCGCCGTCCGAGTACTGTCAGTGGTGGTATTTCTGGTTATGCTCTTCATTTGATATTAATTAACCACGAGGAGCATAGAGAATAAAAATAGGAAGTCAAGAATCGGGAAAAAGGAAGTTTATCTTAATATATCACTTCACACAATCGCACTTTGACACACTTAACCGCAAAATCGCAATGGCCGATCACCGTTCCTGAATCATTCTGCCGCTAAAGGCGCTTGCGTCAAACTGTAAGCTTTCTGCATGAAAAATTATGAACATGTTCGTATAGAAAACGAGCAGTTTGGACTACACGTTTTCTGTACGTCCAATCTGTACGAAAACTGTACCGTGTATACCGGACTTTACATTTTCTTATCGTTTTCATTTCATATTTGTGTACATATTTTGATGAAGTTGTAGGCTTCCGCGGCCAAAGTCATGTAACTAATCTTGGCTGTCCAGGTGACGCCTCAGCAGACCAGCCATGAGACAGACCACGAAAAGATGGTCGAAACGTCGGCAACACAGCCTTCGACGCGGTGTCACCCGGACAGCCAATCAGTTGCATATTTTGATGTTTCATGCTACATGTTTCCCGGCCTCTAGTGACGCGTGTTGATTGGGACCCGCTCTTCCTATCTGCGGCGGCGTGGAGGCGCGCGGCGCGCAACCGCCGCCCCGCGAGCGCCGGCGCGCGGCCTCTGTCGACAGCGCCCAGCCGCTGGAAGACCCGACTCGGCCAATTAGGTTATGTAAACACCACCTCCGCACAGTGGGCGCAGTTCAGTTAAAAGGCCCTTTACGGTCACTGACAACACGCAAAGATGCGATTTAAAAAAAAAAATATTTGTTTACTTTTATTTATTACGTACTAACTTGCATGCATGGCCATTATTTACTAAGTATATTCTCGTTAAACTTCAGAAGATAATACCAACGACTCTTCCAATGAAACCAGCTACACGGTTAGGTCGAATTCAGCCGCTGTCTGGAGTAGAATTCTAGCTGCCGGCTGCTCTGATCGGCAGTTTACCGTGGTTTCTCCGATCAGCACCAGGCGAATGCCGGAGCAGTACCCTAACAAACAGGCTACGGACTGCATGCAATATTTTCTTCCTCTTCCTTGTCCTATCCTTACCCCTTACACAAACACACACACACACACACACACACACACTAACATGCACTACACTACCACACATGCCGCGAGACCGGTCGGGGACTTAGAGCTTCTCCTGGCTGGGGCGATGCCCCGCTGGTGGGAGATACATCGTTGGGAAAACCCTGCTAGTCGACGGTAGGTTGGCGCTATCCAGCGGGGGAAGATGACCGCCACCTGCTGAGGTAAAAATAATGCACTACACTTACGGGACTAATGACCTTAGCAGTCGACGCGTCCGTAGAGAATAATGAGTCAATCAAAGAAGGACCTGGCGCGGATCGAACCCACCCGCCCTTCAATCACTGTAGCTATAAAAAGAACTCGCTGATAAAAAAGGATATATATTCACACGTTTCATCACCAAGGATTCTTTTTGTTATTTTAAGGTCGCATCAACATCTAGGTCATTAGCGACCACTATTGGATTTAACGTTATGGTAACTATGAAGATGAAACGAAATGATGAAAGAACGAACACAAATACAACAATGCCCGAGGCGGGACTGGAACCTGCGACTCTTCGGTCCGAGATCGCTGCGACACAAGTGCCTTAGCGAACTCGGCCAGCAAGGATTTTGTTTGTGCTTGAAATGTGCGTGTGCCACTGTGCGGGGCGGGGCGGGGCGGGATCCAGATATCGCCGGGGGCGGGAGGCGGCGGGAGCGCGCTGCGCGAGGCGGAGAGTGGCTGCGGCCGCAGGCGCTGCCTCCCCTGCCCCTACTTGCCCCTCCCTGCCCCTACCTGCGCGTGCGCATTCTTCGGCGCGGGCTCTCAGCCTGCGGGCGCTCAGCGCGGCAACTGCTGCGGCTGCAGCGTTCGCGTCGCCATGGCGGGGCTTCGTCCAACTCAACTGCAGAATCCTAAACAACGGAGCCGACAGGGAGAAGGGTCTGCTTTGGGAGATATTGCTTGGCCGCTTCTGGCAATATAAATGCAATTTACGTCCAAGCAATCGTTTTGTCGGGACGTCCGTTAACAGTTAGCTCATTTGTAAGAGGCTTCGTTATTATCTATTCCAATGTCATCGTGTGACGTTCATTGGTTTCTCGACTTGTCAGAGCGGTCCCTTCTTGATGATTTGTTTCCTTAGAGGAACTCCTCTAGACCTACGCGTGGCATCTTCCTTTCCTCATCCTGCCCTCCTCCTCTCCTCTTACATCTACACACACCTACTCGCACTGGGTACGCGTAGGAAGGCCCCACCTCCCGAAGAGCAAGCAGCACTACACTTGGGACCGGGAGCGATGGCTCAGTGCAGTAACTGAGCTGTAACTGCAGCGCGCCTGACCGGGAGGTCCTACATTCGACGGCCGCCGGCGGCAGGATTTTCGACTCTAGCTTTTCAGCTAGGTCAAATTCAGTCACTGTCTGGAGGAGAATTGTAGATGCCGGCTGCTCTGATCGGTAGTTTTCCGTGGTTCTCCTCCAACACCAGGCGAATGCCGGAGCAGTACCCTACCAAACGGGCCACGGACCGCGCGCGATCTGTCCTTCCTCTTCCTTGTCCTATCCTCTCCCCTTACACACACTCTTACACTAACATGCACTACACTACCACATATTCCGGGAGACCGGTCGGGAGCTTAGAGCTTGTCCCGGCTGGGGCGGTGCCCCGCTGGTGGGAGAGTCCTGGTTAGGGGGAAACCCCACTAGCCGACGGTAGGTCAACCCCGGTATCGCTATCCAGCGGGGGAAGATCACCGCCATCTCCCGAGAAAAAAACATGCACTACACTAACGGGACTAATGACCGAAGCAGTTGACGCGCCCGGAAACACGAAAAAATCAATCAATCAATCAATCAATCAATCAATCAATCGATTCGATCAAGATCAGGCGAATACCGGAGCAGTACTCTACCAAACAGGCCACGGATCACGCGCGATCTTTCCTACCTCTTCCTTGTCCTATCCTCTCCCCCTTACACACCCACACACTAACATGCACTACACTACCACATATTCCGGGAGACCGGTCGGGAGCTTAGAGCTTATCCTGGCTGGGGCGGTGCCCCGCTGGTGGGAGAGTCCTGGTTGGGGGGAAATCCCGCTAGCCGACGATAGGTCGGCGCCGGGCCTCGCCATCCAGTGGGGGAAGATGACCGCCATCTCCCGAGGGGGAAAACATGTACTACACTTACGGCACTAACGACCATGGTAGTTGAAGCGCCCGGAATCACAATCAATGAATCAAATCCGGAGCGACGGGAGGAGGCGTGCAGAGGGCGCGAGGGCGCTCGACGGCCGCAGGCAGCCGCCTGCGCCGCCCCTCCGCGTGATTGCGCCGCGCCGCGCCGCGCCGCGCAACGCCGCCCTTGACATTACGCTCACTTTCACTGCCCCAGCGCCAGCCCCAGCCACAGCCACGCGCACGGGGAGGGGGGGCGGCGGCGGTGGCTGCACCGCGCGCGTGACGTCACGGAGGGGGGCGGGCGGTGCAACCGGTGCAGCAGGTGTCGCTGTCCAGCCGCTCCCTGCGCCTGCGCGAATCGCCTCGTGCAGCCGGACACGCACCCGCGAATAATTCTGCTGTCATGCAAATGGGGGATATCATTATTTCTTTTTTTCCTAGGATGCATATTGTATGCATGTTCGACCATACATTACACACTATCACACTTGCGGGCTCCTCTGATCTAGAGACAGCAGAACGCGAGACCCTCCGCGATAACACATATATGAGAGACAAGGGACAAACGACCGTGTTCAAGGCGGGGCTCGAACCCGCCACTCTTTGGACCTCTGAGTCAGAACACGCTCTGAACCACCTCCACCATCCAGGTCGACTATCATTATTTCTTACAATCGATTATATCAATATACACTAGTCGCATCAACTATGGAGCATCTCCATTACAGTTAACAATATTGAAACGCAGTTTTGGCTCAATAATGTGGAATCATGTGGCAAATACTATGCTGTAGGGATATTGTTTGAAATATTTTTAGTTTTCGATCAATTTAATCATCTTTGATTTTAGAAAAAGTTAATATGCCGGTGCTCCAAAGTTCAAAAGACATTCGTTTTCTCGTGGAGTCTCAAAATGTGCCATAATACTCATTGTAAGCCGCGCCCGACTTTTAATTATATTAACTTGCAAATTTGCGAAAGAAAAGTTGCGATTAAAATTAAATCAATTAAATAAGTTGTAATAAAACTGAGAGGCGCATTGCGCGTCACTGGCCCCACTTCAGATGCATGTGGCCTTCTAACCCACCCCGCAACCCTCGAGAAGAACGTTTCAATTCCAAAGCTCCCATCGGCTGAAATGGCTGTGGTGACATTGCTTCCGTAGCTTCACCGACCAGAAGGTCATAGTATTTGAGTCCGAAAGGTGGCTGATGTTTTCAGTCTTGGTAGCGAGATCGAATTCAGTTGTGTCTGGAGAAGAATTGTAGCGGCCGGCAGCGATGATCGGTAGCTTTCTGTAATTTTTTTGATCAATACCTGGCGAATGTCGAAGCGGTACCTTAACTAACATGGACCGCGATCTTCCCTTATTCACCTTTATCCCCTACACACACACACGCACACACACACACACACACACACACTTGCATGCACTACACTACCACACGTGTCGGGATACCGGTTGGGAAGTTGGCCCGGCCGGGGTGGTACCTCGCTGAGGGAAAAAACATGGAAGGTGAATAACCCCGCAAGTAGGCGCCGGATCTTACATTCCAAAATGGGAGGAACATTGCCTCCGACAGTATTTCCCTTATGGGGCGATGACCATAGGAGGTATCGCGGCTAGAAACACTAAATAATCGATCCCTCCCCCTGCTCACTTCCTCAGATAAATAAAAGTGTCTTAGTTGACTAATGCACTTATCACCGAGTTGATTTCGTGGCGCGTCTTAAACTGAGGAGACTGTTAAATGTGAGTGAGATTTCACGCAGGATTACAAATAACTTTTAAATCTCAAGATTTTTTTGGTTAATTTTAACATTTATTTATGGTCACAAATTAATAATAAGTTAATTACAAAAGTATTTGAGAACGTTCAGTTTTCATCAACCCCTCTCTTAATGTAGTCTCTGCCATGGTGAGAACAGAAAAGCTAATGTTAACCCAATTCTTCGCTTGAAATCCATGTATTAATTGAAGTGTACAATGAAGTATACGTGAACCGCAAATGATGGGAAAGTAATGCCACTTGGATTAAATGAAATAATTTAAAGACATTTATGAATCAAGGGTGGCCAAACGTTTCAGCAGTTGCCCAAGATTTTAAAATTGAGAATTCCTGCCGGGCCGCACAAACATTTTTATGATTAACGCAAAACATGTATGAGAAAATCGAACGAAATTTAAAAACAAATCGATTTCGCAAGTCACTGGAACGAGCTCGGCGCCGCATGCGGCCTGCGGACTGCAGAGTGGCCACCCCTGGGCTAGATTTTCATCTCCGTGTTTACTCCTCGCAAAAGCGATCGTGATCACGGCAACCCCCCCCCCCCACTTCGCTCTGTTAATTCCTCTTACATAAGGCAGAACTTCCGTTTCGTTCTGCTCACTCGACCGACGCCAAGCAGGATATGACGCTGTTTTTCAAACAAGAAACAGTCGCCACGGTCAGGGCCAGCGGGTCTTCCTCAGGGAATCTAGGTACCACATCCACACTTCGCACATGTTGACAGATTTACTTTTCAAGGTCTGTTAACGGAACATTTTCACTTGATTTTTACTTTCGCATATATGCAGTGTGATAAGAGGCGAAACGTCGAAGTTGCGATTGTACATATGTGATGTTGTAGCACCACTAATTTGTAAATAACGTAAGATATTAAAGGCTTATTGCCAATTGCAGCCAGAATTCTTTTAATTCTTGTTTCGGTCACTTGTCTTTCAATGAAGGGAAAAAATGTCGTTAATATGTTACGATATTACAGACTTCCATCTCATCTGTTTATTCATAACATTCCCACCAATAGATTTATAACAGTAAATTGCTGTAATGAGTTGGGAACATTTATACATTCGATTTTTCCGGAAATTCAAAAGTTCAAAAGTAGAAGTTGATTTCCGTATTGTGTTAATCTTTTCAAAAACATTTTTGCATTATTATTATTATTGTGTTATTAACTATTATATCTATAAATACAACTCTTAACGGGATGTTAATCTTTTTAACTTCTAAAGAAATTATTACCGTAGCACATTTCTGAAATGCTTCGTTATTTCAAGTTACATTAACATTTAATAACCGAAAAGCAACTTAAATGGCAACTTTTGACTCGACGAGTAATTTGAATGTGAATTAATTAAAACTCACACTAATTAGAATGCTCCCCCCTTCCCGCTTAAGCGCCTGAGAAAAGAAAATCGTGATCTGCCGTTCTCAATTATCCTCGCTTGACGCTCGTTTTGACTACTCCTTGACTTTATGATCCTTTTCATCGCGGAGGGAGAGTCGCTGGAAGAAAGATCCTTTACGACGGGGATAAGTCGTTACAACGTTGCAGAGATGACCTCTTTAAAGCGCGCAGTGCTATTTTAAATTTAGCGAACTTCAAAAGATTATCCGCAAAATTTGGGAGCAATCGCTCCAAAAGTTTTATGCAATAATGCAATAATCGAATACACATGCACTTTTATACGATACAACACTGGAATCACGAGATATGATTGTTTTAACTAGTATATTGCACTTGGTGTAGTAGGAAGCCGTAATCCTAGGCTCGATTCCAAGCCTTTGAAATCTGATGTTTGCGAGAAGGGCAATATGCTTTGTTCAGGGCAGTGGACATTTTTTGACAGATTCTGTAACAGTTGATCATCAGCAAAGACAGCATTGCTCTGTGAAATGTATTCTACCCTAGGTATATCAGCCGAGCGCCAGCTGTTAATATCTCAAAGCGGGCAGTTCAGATCAGTTCAGTGCGTGTAGACGGAAATTACGGATGGTTTTCAGTAGTGATTTACATATTTACGATTACATCATCAACTGGCGGACTTACAGAATGGCACAGACTTTCTCGCACTAGTTACTTTCCTAATCTCTTTAGACTAGGCTGGCTTCCGTTACTGCCCCAACTCCTTCTGAGCTGCTACCTATCGGCGCCAAAACTTAATTTTTTTCTCATTTTTTTTTCAATTTTCGATTCCTTAATAGTAGAATTGCAATATAACTTCAAGAATATTATAGTGAGTAAAACATTCCAACATTCAAATTTTCATTGTAAAATTTGGAGTCCTTCTCAGAAAATATCGCTTGAGCTGAAAAGACGCAATTTTGAGCTCATTTTCACAACTTTTGAGATTTTGAAAAACTGCATAAGGAATCATTTGCAACACTTGTACTCACACATGCTGTAATATATTCAAATAACCGGTAACGTAAAATATTAACGACATGAGAGATATTTAAGAAAATATATTTGTCTTAATCTTAGAAAAACGAAAGAATACAACAAAATGGCATTTATGTCATCTTATTTAATGTATATAGCAGAATCCGTTCAAGAAGATTCAAGAATAAAATCTGTAGCTTTTTGAAAATCTTGTTTTTAAAATTGTGTTTATTTTACACAATATTACTTCGCATTTTGAAAAAATGTGTATGTCCTTATTTAAAGATCTCATTTTGCAGAACAGATTTTATTCAGAGAAATACTCTGTCATCAATACTGTAGTTGTAAGAAGACGCCCAAAAAATGTGTAATTTAAAAAAATTCAGATTGTTCAACGAAACTGAGACCTGCGCCAGTTTTTTACGAGTGCTTTACACTATCTGAGGACTGAGTTGAATAAAAAAATTGGAGCAGTTTTTTAAGAAAATTTGAAAATGTCCTTGAGGCTTCATGTAAAGTACTCCCGAAAATTAAAACATGGGATTCAAATTCAAGGAGCAGCACCATCAGTCAAATTGGATGAAGAATATCAGTTTTGTTGAAAACCTTGCTGACGGTTTAGAGACTTGCATTGTTCACAGACAGACGGATGGACAGATAGATGGACAGACAGACACATATTTTGCCGTAAACAAATTTTTCGGTACGAAGAACTCACAAAACGTGGATTCTGAGAACATAATGTGTTATAGGAAGTAAATTACTACACGTAGGATAAAAATATCGACTTTTTGACCGGGAGAGGTGGATCTGGGCATCAGCTGTTGTCACTGCGGTGCCTCTGACCGGGTGGTCCTAGGTTCGAGTCCCGATAGTAGCAGGAATTTCGACACTAGCTTGTGAGCTAGGTCGAGTTCAGCCGCCGTTCTTGAGGGGAATTCCAGCGGCCGGCTGCTCTGATCGGTAGTTTTCCGTGGTTTCTCCGATCAGCACCAGGCGAATGCCGGAGCAGTACCCTAACAAACGGGCCTCGGACCGCGCGCGATCTTTCCTTTCTCTTCCTTGACCTATTCTCACCCCTTACATGTACTAACATGCTTAGAGCTTGCTCCGACGGGGTCTGCGCGGGATCTCGCCATCCAGGGGGGGGAAACAGCCACCCCCAAAGGAAAAACGTGCACTACACTACGGGACTATTGACCTAAGCAGTTGACGCTCCCGGAATCATCTATCAATCGACTATTTGGGTATCAGTGATCTATAATATGAATTTTTCTGCGGAAAAATCACCGTTTTTGCAGCAGCGTTTCGCAACTTTCTCTATACTACATTTCACAACCACCTGTGCCAAAAAGTAAGAAAAGCATATTGTAATATTGACACGGCATACCAAAAAGTAGATGATAATGTGCTTGCATATGGATTAAGACATCAACTGGATGTAAAAGGAAAGACCATAAAGATCTAATTTGAAAGAGCCGCGTCGTTTACTTTTATCACGCTTTTAATTAAACTCGCAAGAGTCTAAATTTAGTCAAAGAATTACGCATGTATATAATATTTCTTAAAAAGTTTTAAATATGTACTCATCTTGCATTGTAGATACATAAATGCATTGGTTTTACGCGAACATTCTCCAGGTGGCGTAAAGAAAACAAATGATAGGGAGTAAGAGTATAATAGCCCCGACACAAGTAAGTCATCCTTCTTGAAATGAATGTATTTCTCCTGCACTGACAACATATGTCATTCTCCATGAATTGGGCACGAATGTGGACGAAATTAACCCGTTAGTCATATATTAGTTATATTGAGTATACTTTATACAGAATGTTTGCGTTCATTATGTATTTTTATGTACTTTATGTACATTATTTTTTATAAACTTTACTCTACATACTTTATACACTTTGTATCCTTTATATACTTTATACACTTCGTATCCTTTACATATACTTTATACACTTCGTATTCTTTATATACTTTATACACTTCGTATCCTTTATATACTTTATACACTTTGTATCCTTTATATACTTTATACACTTCGTATCATTTATATACTTTATACAATTTGTATCCTTTATATACTTTATATATTTTATATCCTTTGTGTACTTTATTCACTCTGCACTGAGAGCGGCTGAGTGGCGTTACGAGCGCGTGGAGCGTCGACAGAGGGGGGGGGGGCTGCGATCGGACGCCTCGAGGAGATAAAGGCGGCGCCGCATCCCGAGCTCCGCGCCGCGCCGCGCCTCCGCCCGTAAACACTCGAGGGAGGCGGAGCGGAGGCGCCGTAAAGCCGGCAGTTGTCGCCAGCGGCCGCGAAGGCGCGCAGAGCGGGAGGAGGGCCGGAAGAAGAAGACACGTCAATAACTGCGACAGGAGGGTGAGGGCGGCAACACACAACGCTCATTCCTTAGTCATGTTTATCATTAGTCATTAGCACGCGTTCTACCCCGGGAGGTGGCGCTATTTCTGCTCCACTACAACCTGGCATTGGACTACAAGACGGTATAAGGGGGTTTCCCCAAACAGATATCTACCACCAGCGTGATATCGTTCCAGCCGGGACAAGCTCTAAGTTCCCGACCGGTCTCCCGGCATGTGGGGTACTGTTGTGTATGTAAGTGTAAGGGAGAGGAGGGGACAGAGAAGGAGGAGGAAGAATCACATGCTGTTCGTTGCTGATTTATTAAGTTACTTCTCCGGCATTCACCTAATATAGATTGGAGCACTCAGCCGCTCGTTGATCGGAGCAACCGTTCACTAGAATTACCCTCTAGGCTGAGGCTGAATTTTAGGTTGGCAAGAAGGTGAATAAAAGGGTCGAAACATTGGTTTAACAGAATACGACGAAGTGTAGGGTTGCGGTAGGAGACCTACGCAATCCCTGAAAAAGGACGCCCCAATGCGCAGATTTGCTTCACCTACGGTAGGAGCAATTATCGAGTAAATATGGGCAGCAGTCAAGAAAGCGAATGAGATCCAAATACGAAGCGTGATCGAGGGAGTAGAAAGTATACTTGGGCTTTCGTAATGTGGCCGATGATATTAGATCAATGTTACATTTCCTGCCTCATAAAATGAATATTTTTAATTAAATCGCGAACGTCCTTCTAAACGGGGCTCATGGCCTTAAACATGTGCTTATCACTGTTATAAAGATTCACTTTCTAAGGCAGGAGGTGTACAATGACCTAATGTCATCCGCCACATTACGAAAACCAAAGTAGAGTAACAGTTACGCAATGACGCCTGCAGTGACCGAGTGATGGAACGCTGCTCATTGGTGATGAAATCGAAAAAAAAAAAAAAAAACAAACAAACAAACAGAGTTGACTGAAGGAAAAACCGGATAAATGTAAAGCGAGAAAGGAAATCGGCGAAGGGAGCGTCGAGATGGATGTGAAGTGGTATCCGTAGGAAGCAGTGAAAGGAAGTACGAAAGTAACTTGGAAGTCGACTGTGTAAGAGACAGAATATTTGTTCGAATAACGGAAACGCAGAGTAAAATATGTGCATCGCGGAGCCGATAACGGCATCTCGTGGCGTGAAGTATTTGTAGCAAGAAGCGAAACACAGGCAGTGAGTTGACGAGGCGCTAGCTGTGGAACTCGTACGAGTGGAATGAATGAATGAAGCAGACGAGGGACTATAATTGGGTTTTTCTAACGTGGCGGCTGAGGGTAGTATCTCCAAAATGGAATTCGGCACGACTTTTTGAGTCATTTTCAGCCCTGCCGCTAGATTGATTGATTGATTTTTTTCGTGTTTCCGGGCGCGTCAACTGTTTTGGTCATTAGTCCCGTTAGTGTAGTGCATGTTTTTTCTCGGGAGATGGCGGTGATTTTCCCCCGTCGAATGGCGAGATCCGACGCCGACCAACCGTCGGCTAGTGGGGTTTCCCCCTAAGCGGGGCACCGCCCCAGCCGGGACAAGCTCCAAGTTCCGGACCGATCTCCCGGAATATGTGTATTGCATGTTATTGTAAGTGTGTGTGTGTGTAAGGGGAGAGTATAGGGCAAGGAAGAGGGACAGATCACGCGCGGTTCGTGGCCCGTTTGGTAGGGTACTGCTCCGGCATTCGCCTGTTGTTGATCGGAGAAACCACGGAAAACTACCGATCAGAGCAGCTGGTCGCAAGAATTCTCCTCCCGACGGCGACTGATTTTGACCTAGCTGCAAAGCAAGTGTCGAAAATCCTGCCGCCGTGGGGAGTGGGAACCTATGACCTCCCGGTCAGAAGCGCTGCAGTGACATCAGTTGATGCACTGAGCTACCGCTCCCGGTTCTGCCGCTAGAGTCGCTTGATCTGCAGCACTGCTTGATGCGGTCGCGATCATGCGATATCTTGCGGCAGGACTGGGAATGACTAAAAAAAGTCGTCCCAAATTCCGTCTTGGAGCTGCTACCCTCAGCCGCCATATTAGAAAAACCCAAGTATAGAAGGGGCGGAGAGGTGGGGGTGGCGATTGGCTCATTCTTCCGCCTGTGGGGCTTCGTCGGACTTCGCCAGACGCCTCAACGAGCAGGGCGCGCCCTCTACCCCTCGGCTCTCCCCTCCCCTCCCCTCCCCCCAAAGTGGCATCGTCTGCTCACGTTGCAAGGAGTCGGTGTAGGGCCATTGACCGGGAAGTCCCGGGACTTGGATTTCGACAGTGACGAATTTTCGACACTAGCTAACTCCCTAGGGCGAATTCAGCGCGCTGTCTGGAGGAGAATTCTAGCAGCCGGCTACTTTAAACGGTAGAATTCCGTGATTTCTCCGATCAACACTAAACGAATGCCGGAGAAGTACGCTAGCAAACGGGACACGGACCGAGCATGATCTGTTCTTCCTTTTCATCCTACACATGCATCCTACACATGCAGAAGATTGAGAGAGTTTTATTTACGTGATGTACATAGTTTCATCTTTTAAGTTCAAGATACTTCACAACTTTGTGAAGTAACGGGCAGTTGTCTAAGAAAATCTGGTTCTAGGAACACTGTACTGGATAAATGTAAGTATTGGTAAGACTGAAAATAAGAACTATGCGATGTTCGTAAGATTAGTAATTTTGTTTGCAAAGCTGACAGAGAAATAATGACATAACAATGTCGTCCACACTGGTGTTATATACATTTTATATAATACATTTACTTGCGTTTATAAAAAAATGAAAATTAACCAAACTTTGATTGAGGGAAATCCATTTCGTGTTAAAAACTGAATTAGGCAGTAGGCATTACATAGCACTCTTGAAATTAAAAATGGTATAATACAAAACACGATAAGCTTACTGAAGATACGAACTGACTTATTTGTTGTCTCACGGACGCAAGGAGAACCGCCGTATGATGTTTATAGGTTCAAACTAGTTTCTTCAACGTACGATTTTCGCGTAATGAAGAATGAAGAATTTTAATGATACCATTACAATAAGCAGTACGTATACTACTATGCAAGTGCATTTTATGCATTGTTAAGTGTGATAGTGTGTATGTTTTTGTTACTCATTTTCTTCGACTGGATGCAGCTTGTTACGAATGAAGTTATCATTTTGTTGCCTTTCTTGGAACTACCACCTTGACGAAACTAAAGGTGGGTCGCTAATTTTCAGCGGTGGGAACAAACTGATTGAAAACACAAGAAAAAACTGGACGAGGTATTCTCTCTCGTGTCGAAGATGCCACGATACCCAGGTAGCCGAAGCAACACGATTATGGCCTTTAGGCCCCAAATCAGCTGGTAGCAACACAGTGGCGCGCTCTAATCTCGCACTTCGCGCAGGAACTAAGGCAGGCTGCTGCTAATGTTGGTGACAAGGGGCGTGGGCCAGGCGCGCGCCGGGAGGACACGAGGGCGCCCCACCGGAGGGTGAGGGACCGCCCTGAGGTTCGCCCTGGATAGAACCACTGTTCTTTCCTGATGATGTGAGATGGTTGCTGTGGAAAAAATGGCGCTGTGTCTCGCACATGCTTATCTTTCTAGATTTTTAAGATCATTATCGTTTTGTAGGGTAATTTTCTTCTTTGTAAGACACACGCTCGGCCTCGAGGGATAGTGCTTTTTTGTACGATACCACTCAACTGCGAAATATGTACGTATGTATTTGGCATTTGAGGGTCGAATATCATCGGCTATGCCATTTTAATGGTCACCATTAATTTGAAGAGTTATTAAAACTATATTTTTACTGATAAGTTATTGGTTGTTAGGGAACTTGATGTACACAGGTACATAGGGTTCGTCGATAGGGAACTCGATGTACACAGTATAACTTACCTGCATACTAGCATAAACAGTTCAAAGATGCTAAATTTTTTTCTGCTAGAAGGAATTACGAAAGCGAATTTTCGGAGGAAAATATGAAAAGACAAACCGAGACAAGTTAACATCTAGTAAATTAGTTAATAATTAAATATAAATCATTATTATTAAATAAAAAAGAGATCGTGTATGTACGACGGGCGTTAATTGGTTCTAATGATCTTCGGAACAAAGAACCCTCGGGCCAAAGGACTCGGGTTTTTTGTCGTCGCCCGATCATTAAAACCCTCGTAACGCCCTCGGTGCATAAACAAGTTTTTTGTCTTCCAGCATTCCTTTTCGGTTGCAAGAAATAGTTCATAATTGGGCATTTTACGGCACAAATGATGACGTATTAGATTTTACTACACGTATGCTTGCGTCATCATACATTCAGCCAATCGCAGCGAGAGAATCGGGGGGAGGTAGCGGCAAACGGAACAACCGACCTTTGTTTTCTCGCATAGATGTCAAATACCCGAGGCGTCACGAGAAAATTGCTTCCCAAAATTAAGTTTGATTCTCTTAAAAATGTATAATGCTGTTATACAAAAAAATAGTCTGTGCAACTCTATAATGTTGTTTTATTGTACAAATTTGACTTAGAGGGGAGCGAAGATTCTCGAACACGGGCGGACTTCCACGACACTCGAGCTGCAGCGGAAGAAACGCGTCTGACTGCGTTACAAATTTCGCCGCCGATTAAACGCTGCCAATCCGTTGCCTTGACACTCGCCTGCCGCGCAGGTCCGAACGTGCTCATAAGGCAACACGTGACGCGAAACTTCCGCTGCGGCCCATCCGCGTAGGCTGCGGATCTTCCGCGTCGGTCTGTGGGCGCCGTGGGCGCCGAGATACGTCGGTAAAGCTAGCACCCCCACTTTCGAAAAACTGAAAATTTCTTGTGTCATAATTTTGAGCTAATTTGAGCACCACTCAAAAAACCTTGGGCTTCCACCCAACACCCCGAAATTAAGATATCAAATTGAGCCTGGTAAAGCTACCCCCCCCCCACTTCAATTTTTTTTACGGTCGAAAGAAGTGAATTTTGGGCTCCCGAACGCCTCTTTTCGAATTTTCGAAACTTACCCCTAAATAAGAAAACAAAAAATCAAAACCACTCCATTTTCTCCAAAAGTTCAAGAAATGTTGAGTTTTTGGAAAGTGGGGTGCTATCTTTACGGACGTTCAAGAGTTGGTTGCTCACCCTCGAGGCTCTGGTCGTAGCCCTTGGTGAAGAAGAGCATGGCCTTGGCGGCGCGCTCGGGCGTCTTGAGCAGGCCGGGGCGCTGCGGGTTCTCGCCCAGCGCCGCCAGCAGCTGCCCGTACGCGGCCGCCATGTCGGGCAGCATCGCCTCGCGCACCGGCGGCCGGTGGTCCAGCTCCAGGTCGTGGTGGAAGGTGCAGCGCTCGTGCCCTGCGCAGCCACACACACACACACAACTCAATGAGGCGCATTGGGCAATAAAGTGCTCTGAAAGCAAAGAAAAATGACGCACAAAACGTGATTGAAACCTGTTCGGATGAACAGTTCAAGATGCTGGATACGTTACTGATGTAATCGATTGATTTGATTGTTAGTGATACCGGGCGCGTCAAGTACCGAGGTCATTCGTCCCATAAATGTAGTACATGATTTTTCATCGAGATGTGAATGTGATCTTCCCCCACTGGATGGGGAGATCCGGCACCGACCTACCGCCGACTAGGGGTGTTTTCCCCAACCAGGTATCTTCCACCAGCGGGGCACCGCCACAGCCGGGACATGTTCTAAGCCCCCGACCGGCAAGTATGGTAGTATAGTGCATGTTAGTGTAAGTGTATGTGTACGGGATGAGGATAGGAAAGATCGCGATCCGTGGCCCGTTTGTTAGGGTACTGCTCCGGCATTCGCCTGGTGTTGATCGGAGAAACCACGGAAAACTACCGATCGGAGCAGCCAGCCGCTAGAATTCTCCTCCAGACACCGACTGAATTTGACCTAGCTAAAAAAAGCTAATGTCGAAAATCCTGCCGCCGTCGGGACTCGAACCTAGGACCTCCAGGTCAGAATCGCTGCAGTGACATAAGTTGGTGCACTGAACAACCGCTCCCGGTCTGATGTAATCGAGGTTTCTTCCTTTCGTGAGAGTGTACTCAGGTTGCAAACGAAGCAAGAGAAAAGTGCATTGGGGGAAAAGGTAAAAGATAAGATGGAAAAGGTAAAAAATGACGTTTTAGTTAAAATCGACGAAGTGCGAAAAAAACACCAACAACCCTATGAAATGTGTCATTCCTTTTATCATAACATAAACTTAATTTCTACACCAAATTTCTACACCTGGCGTTGTTCTTAAGCAAAAATAAAAAAATGACATTTCATTAAAATCTGCCATATTGAGTATACTATGAAACAAATTTTGAAAAAGTTCTGGTTTGACATGAATGATTTATGTTTAATTGAGCAGAAAATGCCGATGCGGTGGCCGAGATCGCTAAGGCAGTAGTGTCGTAGTGATTTCGGACCGAAGGATCGCAGGTTCGAGTCTCAACTGGGGCATGATTGTATTTGTGTTCGTCCTTTCACCCTTTATCATCACCATATCATTTCATCTTCACAATTACAATAACGTTAACTCCAAAAGTGGTCACTAATGTTCAAGATGTTGATGCGACCTGAAATAAAAACAATTGAGCAGCAAGTATGTAGAAAATACGACTTTTACCCCGCAATTTCACTTTCGAGGCCGTCACCAAGAGATTTCATAACTGCCAGATTTTGCATATTTTCTTTTCTTTTGATACCAATTTTTTAAAAGAATTTATTATAATCATCGAAAAGTCTTATTTGATAACAAATTACTGTTATGTAAGTCTGATAGTAATAAAACTATACCATAAACGATATTGATCTAATGTACTGTGTTCACTATGGGGAATCACAACATTAAATGGGAGACACTTGTAGACTCAAAGGTACTAGTGCCACCTTTCAACATAAAAATGGGACTGATGAAGCAATTTGTGGTA
The DNA here is from genome assembly GCA_011170035.1 of Teleogryllus occipitalis. Lineage (NCBI taxonomy): Eukaryota > Metazoa > Arthropoda > Insecta > Orthoptera > Gryllidae > Teleogryllus > Teleogryllus occipitalis. The sequence continues at coordinate 143,953 of BLKR01001345.1, forward strand.
CCGTTGGGCAAGAAATCTGCATCAGGTAAGCATCTGCAACATCTGCACTTAAAGCTTTCCGAAGCAAAAGTGAAGGCGTTTTCGTTGGACCTCAAATCAAGAAATTTATTGACTGTCAGGAGTTTCTTAAGCATCTCAGAGCAAAGGAGATTGAGACATGGATCAGTTTTGTTAAAGTAGTTCAAGGTTTCCTCGGAAATCATAAACCTGAGAACTATGTTGAATTGGAGACTGATTAAAAAGTACAGCAAAATGGGCTGCAGGATGTCTCTCGATACACATATCCTTGATGCGAACCTTGACAGCTCCAAGGAGAACATGGGTGCTTATTCCGAGGAGCAAGGGGGACGCTTTTATAAGAACATGCAACATAGTGAACGGCGTCACCGGGAATCCTACAATGAACACATTATGGCGGACTATATTTGGGAACTTATTTGTGAAAGTGATATGACATACTCTCGCAAAGCTCTCAGAATTACACATTTCTACGTTCCTTGTCAACAATTTATAGAATTTTGGTTTTGGGGATTTTCCTCTACCCAGGCATTTCCCACCAGCTGTGCATAGTCACAGCCAGGAAAAGCTCTAAGATGCCAACTGGCCGCCCGACTTGTGCGGTAGTGTGGTGCATGAAAATACAAGGGAAAGTAAGGAGTGAGAATAGAACACGGGACTCGAACCCTTTGACTTCCCAGTCAGGGGCACTGTAGTGACACCAGTTGATGCCCTGAGCTACCTAAGCGGTCTATGTATCTGTTACACTAGGGGTTAGAAGAACTTGAGTCATTAACAAGATAAGGGACGCTAAGCCTCCAGCTATTCGTAAATGTTACATCTTATATTGATGAAAGTTTGGCTTATATTGTGAATGTTTGTGTCTGGTAGAGGCGCGGATCGACGGACAGGGAAAGGAGGGAAATGCCCCCCCCCCCAACACCAAAAAAATCCGTAACTTAATTTTAGCTTTTCATGAAACTTTCAAGCTAAACTATTGTATTTGCGGATCAGTAAAATGATGAAAATCAGATTAAAGCATAAGCTGAGTTCGGCCTGCGTTATTATACATAAACTGTAATATTACAAAGTAGACAAAAAAGTTTATAGTTTTTTAACATTCACTGAACATTTAACTCGAGAAAAACCATACGCAATAGATACTTAAATCAAACCAACAAAACTAATATCATTTCAACTACTTTCAACATTTACCCTATTCTTTCTTTATGATTTCTTTAAAAATAAGGCAGATGTTTTTTTCGACAGAATGGCAATGCGATTAATTGGCGGCTGCGCAATTTTGAAACAATTTCTTTTCACGCCATTTTTCGTCATCGTTCGTTATCGATAGATTACTTAGTATATTATGCATATTCTCAATACATAAATTTATAATTTTGAAAACCATGCGAGAAAAAAGGTAAGTTTTATAATATTTTTTCCATTTTCATTCTTTACAGTGTTGCCAGAAAGATTAGTGTCAATAGAAAAAAAACAAGTTTCTGTACTGATGTCACTGATATTTAACTAGTAATTTCTGTATATTCAGTCTCTTAGTATTAACCATTAAAAACAAAGTCTTGTGATGAAAATTTCAACTCAATAGTGTAACGTGAAATAGATGATTTTTCACAAAAGTAAAATAAAAATGTACATATTTTAACACAGCTGAACGTGATTATCATTAATTCCACACAAGTTAAACAACCTATGAAATGACTAATACTCATTCAACGACTGTGGTTTACTGGAAGGGAGCAAGATTTACAAATTCTAAAACTTAAGGGATAATTGCACATTGACAAAATAATTGTAATCTGTAAAAATCCTCAAACGCCTGTAATATTCCGAACTCTGCTCAATAAACTCTTGAAAACTGTATAGGGATGTGTATCCAAGTAATCTTCTCCGAATTTGCAGTACTTTACCAGTTTCATATTTAAGTGCTGAACATTCTTTCTCAACATTACGTTGCATAAAAACTTGGCTTCGAGCGACAATGCTTGAGCAAAGGTGAATCAGTTTTATTACATATTCACTATGACATCGTATTAAAGCGAGAAGAAGTGGTGCACTGATTTTAGAAAAAGGAAACCATGGTGTGCATTTTATAACTTCCAATGCGTGCAGAATTTAAAATAAAATTCTGCAGCCTCCGGCCTTTTGAGAGGTATCTAAAATACGAAGATTCGATTGCGCTGGTCCTCCCGTTCCCATACTGCGCGTACCGACTTAATTCTCATACTCGGTGTGTCACTGCTCATGAAAGAGCTGACGTCATACGGAACGAAGGCTCCAAGGAAGAGGCCGTTCGCCATTATTTGCTATTCTCGTGTTGCGTTATGGAAAAGGAACTTTTTTTATATTCTTTATGTATAAATAACTGTTGTGCTGCGTATCCGTTTGTACTATACTAAATTATTGCAGTTTTCGTGAAGTAATTTTTTGTGAAAATATTTTATTAACTGTTGTGTTACAAGATGGCATATTATTTGGTACTACTTTTTGGAAAACCATTTTGTGTGATGTTGTTCAGCAGCGTTGATTCGTACATTGGAAATTTCCAGATTAATTCCCTTGCGACTTGGGAATTTATTGGGAATTTCCAATACACACGTGGTGTTACTTATGGAAATTAGACATTGGTATCATTGACAAAGAGGGGGTATTGGCATGCTAGAAGGTCGATCATAAACAGAGCTCCTTTGTTCGTGGGGACATTTCTGCTTGAGAGTACCGGGTGAGTGGTACAATGGCCTTCAGGAAATGAAGACCTCCTCCGTAAGTCTTGGAATTCCCGTTTAAAAAAAAAAATCAGCCTCGAAATCAAGGCCAGTATCTGATGCAATGCGTGCCCTTATTTTTCATCAGAAACTTAAACACGAATGTTTGGGATACTCATAACCTGATTCAATCAACCGGAAAATAACCTCCAGCACGTAAAAAAACACATTTAAAAAATTGAATAGAATGAAAATGTATTTAATGTCAATTTCGTCAAGGGGTGTTCTTATTCTTCTTCATTAAAAAATCCTACGCTATTGAGATTTATTTTCACAATGTTACATGAAATTAGAACATTAAATAGACACCCATATATTAGATGAGAAAGTTTAATAGCGGCCAATTGCAAATGGTCAGGACTAATAGGCAAAGTGATATACCTGTTAACGTCTTTAGATCAATTCAGATCAAATACCGGATGTGGTTGACGTTTGTAAACTGAGCCGATTGTCGGAGTTTATAAATAGACACCGGAAGTTTGGGAAAAAATGTTTGTGTTATTGTTATATTTAATAACTTAATTGGACTTATGAAATTGTTTTGGTAAATTTTCATTTTGATCTTTTTAGCTTTTCATGCCTATTTTTGCCATTTTGCCTTCCTTTATCTGCCAATTTCATTTATTTTCATTTTTCTTCTCCTGGCTTCGATCTTGATTAAGTTGAATATATGCCTGCAAACGTGAACAACAAGAAGGCACGGTTGTGTTTTGCCTTTTCGTGGATGCAGAGACTATTTTAAAAATCGAAATGAAAAAAATGAAATCAATGAATTTATTTTTTAATTGATGCCGACAGGATTTGTTCGCTCACGAGGAATCCCATCCTAGTTTTGGACTATGGGCTTCGATCTCTTTCGAGGACAGCTCTCTGTATATGATATACCTTTCTTAGTGCTGGCGATTATACTAGTGCGAAGAATGAAAAATACAATTTCGTTTTCACTGATGTCATTTCAAGATTCAATAGGGTATCCACAATATAATTTCGAACAGACAGCTTCACGAATAAAATAAATTCGTAGCCATGATACAGAATGGTCATGTGGGCTCAAGATTACAAAGAAGAGATCGTTTTCCTACACGTTAAGTGCCAATGTGAATTTTAAAGTTTGAATAAAAATGCAAATAATTTGATTTATATATGGTTACAATAATTCCTTTTAAATGAGACTTTTCAATGTTTACGTGCCTTTGTGCGCTCCGGTTTTTGCTAGAATAAATGTATTTTGCCTGCCTATTTTAGTAAAATTGTAAAATAAATGCCTGAACCTTCGGGCTCTATTTATAACCGACGTAGTCGATTGTTTGTGACATCTGCCGGGTGTCGTTCAATAACATTTACTTCAGAAAAAAAGATTGTATAACCAAGAGATATCTTTTCCGAGAACAGGAGCGCTCTTATGCCATCTTGAGCTACAATGTATTTGTGTCGATTGTTTCTAACGGATGGCCGACTGTTCCGAATTTTTCACGGAAGCTACCGTAAGGAGTGGCTTTTGGGCTCAGTTTAGTTGCGTTAACTCGATAAAACCGAAAACTATTAAGAATATAATTGAACCAACGGTCTTTGTCTTGGCGCACGTATTGTTGGTTCCTGTCTCGATGGAGCTCATCGACGCGTACTCGTCCTGGCGGCACGGGGAAGGGCGGGGCGGGGAAGGGTGGGGAGGGGCGGGGGCGGGGCTGATTGTATTAGCCGCCGGCAGCGCGCAGCCCAGCGGACGTTTTATCGCCCCCACTTCGTCGGAGGCGACAGCGAAATAGAATCAGCCCCTTCCCCTCTCCCCGCGCTCCGAGCAAGGGACCTCCCCCGAACGCGCTTCCCGGATGCGCCGAGCAACCGGTGGCGGCGCCACATTCGCTCGCTCTCCACTGGAGAACCTCCAACCCTTCAGCTCTGGCTGGCTCGCCACGCGCAGGGCGGAAAGCTGACGCCGAGGGGAGTCGGCGATGGCATCTGACTTGATGACTGATGGCCTGATTCGTGGTTTTCGGTATGCCATCTCCTGAGGTCATTAGTCCCGTAAGTATAGTGCACGTTTTACGGCGGGAATTGACGGTGATTTTCCTCCGCTGGATGGCGAGATCCGGCGCCGGACTATCCACCCACTTGCGGGTTTTCCCTCAACAAGGTACCTCCCACCAGCGGGGAACCGCCCCAGCTGGTACAAATTCTAATCTATGACTGATCTCCCAGCATATGTGGTAGAGGAGTGCATGTAAATGTGAATGTAAGAAAGGTTTGAGGATAGAACAAGGAAGAGAAAGGAAAGATCGCGCGCGGTCAATTATCCTTTTGTTAGGATACTGCTCCGGCATTGGTCTTGTATTGATCGGAGAAACCACGGAAAACAGTTTCAATTGGCATGTTACTATAGTACGAAAATTATGAGATTAGCACATAGCATTACAGTACAAAGATCCAAGAAAATAGAATTTAGCCTTGCGAGGCATTCAATTCTATTTTTGAAAGAGACCTTTACGAAATTTTGCTTTTTCCAGCCAACTTCTCCCCCACTCCTGTTCGTAACAACTCGTAATACTTACAAATTCCTTACTCTCTGATATGAACATGCATTACATAGTTCTATATGAGCATTATTTCCGCTGTACTACATATAAATTGATGTTTCTTTTCAGTATTTCACTTTTTATAATAGTATCCTCTATTATTACTAGATGTATAAACAAATTAGAAATATATATTGTCGTACGTAAAGAAGACCAAATAACTATAAATGAACGATTATGTCTTTTTCACACTTATTTGCATTCGCATTTCTAGCTTTGCATATTTTTATCTCACTCTATGGGGGTGTCCTAATTTTACCGTGGGCGTGGAAGTTAACATTTGGGCTGAGGTACGACACCGCAATGGGTTGGCGGTGAAACACTGGAACGAGCATTGGGTAGTGCGAATGGAGAGTATACAGGATTTTACAAGCGGAGCACACGGGTGGTAGAGACTAATGGGGCGGGCAAAAAGGGAACTGGACGAAAGGGATTGATTGATTTTTTGATAAGAATTTGGCCAATTGATTGGGTGGACGTGTATGCTGGGAATCTAAATGGCATTGTTGTAAACCACAAAGTCTAGTTTATTTTAAAAACTTGTATGTTAAAAAATAATTTTCACTGCATAATGTGTGTAAGATGTAACAAGCAACAACAGATATTGTAACTGAGCGATCTAAGCAGGTGGCATCCGATTTGTTGCTTATGTTCCTGAATTATTGCATTGCATTAGTCTGATATTTTATGTATTCCTCCATTGTACTTTTCCGAGATCGCCTGGCCTTTTATTTTTATCCTTTCGCTGAATCATTTCTTGTGAACATGTTGAAACTTGATCGCTGCGCTGCGCGATATCTGTCATATACGTTGGGTGCAATGGCGCCAGTGCATTGTGAGTTCCTGGCCTGAGCGGTACGTGTCATGACATTATTTTCAACCATGTCTATAACAAGTGCCTATTCATAAAATGTAATAATTTGACTTATCTGCAATATACTGTCACAGTTTCTTACCAAAGAGAAAGAAAATTGGCAGGAGGCGTCTGTAGGGAAATGAAAACAATGGGAACATTGCAAAATGGAAAAAAAGACAAAGACTTTCTCTATGTATGTTTGTGAAAAAGTAAAATGTATGTTTGTTTAGAACGTGCCAAAAATTTTTGAGTAAGTTGTATTTAATATTATTAAATAGGATAACATGATGTTTAATGATTTTTGGAAATTTTGACAAATTTGAAAGCAAATTTGACGCAAGCTTGACTTGATTACATGAAAGTGAGCATCGAGTTTGTGAATACCATAATCAGCGATCAATACTTTTTTACTTAAAGCACTCTATTCGTTAGTTTTTAGTTAATTCTGTTTCCTTCCTTAAATCTATTACCTTTCATAAGAATATCATTTACATGATATCGACATCACGACCGCCAACAATAAAAATTCTAAGAATTTGAGTTCGCCGAAAATGGGGCCAGTAAGACTTTCTTTACCGTTCTTTTATACATATGAGGGAGGGGGAGAAAAAATTGGAGTTTTTCTGTTAAAAAATCGCTGTTTTTTGCCGTAGCATTACAATACTTTTTCTTTACTACATGTATGGTATGCGAGAAAGTCTCTCGTGATGTTGCAGATGATACATAAATGAAATATGCAAGGAGCTTTGAAGAATAAACTAAGCTGTACTAAGATATTTAAGAGTGTGTGGATAATGTAGAATAAAGAGTGAAGGAAGAAAGCGAAAATCAAAATTTTGAATTCGTAACGATTGGATATTTTTCTATATTTCTGAAGTAATAAAATAATTGCTGAAAAACTGTATTACATTTGTGGGAAATCGGGCTTAATGGACTTCTTATATAGTTTACCAAAAATGTTAGTCCGCAGATTTGCTGTATTACAGTAGTCGTATTGATTAACCCTTTATGAGTATCTTTAACATTTCGAATAGCATAAGACAGATTTTTTGAATAATCAAAAAGTAATATTTTGATCGCTCGACATCTTTGAGCGTTCTAGTGAGTCTGTATTGGCTTGTCTAATTTTCTTAAGAGGTGAAAAGACAAAGAAGTCAATTACATAAACCATTTCAAAAGCAACGTCCAACAAATTATCGTACATGCGTCACTTGCGGTGGGAAAGAGAGAAAGATGTCTGTGGGAATGGTTTGTCTGTTCAGTCGGGAGATTACACCGTGCACTGATCTAGTTAAACGGGCGACTGTAGATTGCAGCGAAAGGGAGGAGTTCCTCTCAAAGCTGTATACCTCCATAATATTTTTTTTGCCAAATCTGGCCACATGAACGCGGTGAGAGCGGTTGGGCAACGAACACACGACAAGGTGAAATGCTTTTCAAAGCAGTTGAGATTGTTCTTGCGTCGTTTAAAAGCGCGCGTCGTTAAAAGTCGATGAAAATAAATCTCCTCTTAGCTGCCGCCTTATAAATATCTTCTCAAACATCGAATCGAATATTGTTGTATTTGGTTAATTGAATCGAGAAGAAGAACCCACGCTCTCCCGAGGTCTGCAGCTGAGCGGGGCTGATAAGCCCCTTTTATCTCCGACTTTGACCTGCGCCCCTCCGCCTGTTAACACGCGCCTCGGGCAAGCACCATTTAAACGCGCTCGGCCAATGGCGACACTCATTTTTTACGTCTGGTGTCAAAGGTCACGTTTCCACACATGTTGGCTTAGCACTTCGTATTACTCCTCAGAGCAGAGTGGAACTGACGTAAATCCATGGTGATGATGGGATACAAAATATGTTATCAATATCTGCGTAAAAATTAAAATTTGAATTATATTGTTGTGTAGATAAGGTGATGGTTTAATATTAATGGTCTTGAATTACTGTTGATTTAAATAACAACTAGTTTAAAGAATATGAATTATTAAGAAAAGTGGGTCATGAATTCTAGTTCTTGATCGTGAATCAATATCAAATGAGATTGAAAGTAGAATGATATAAAAACACAACTTTTATCCATTGAAAATATTATTTAGTGCTGAATACATGTATATCATGGGACCGCTTCTTATTCATTATGTATTCTCTATTTAATCATGCTTTAGTAAACTATGTCTGTTGGCGTATCAAACCTGACGCATAAAATTAATTACTTTTTCCAGCAGATACCATGTTCTAATTGCAACCGTCCGACTGCTTGTTCATTCCTAACTTCAAGGTCGATTTCCCGGAGACGTCATTCCAAGAAGCTTTCGAGTACCAATTTTAATCCTCCCGCCTCATTGTAAACGCATTCAATAAATCTTCTGTAATTTGAATCTCGTCCGCACAACACGACCGACTTCGTGTTGAATTTCAACTTGGAATATTTTTCATCTTTCAACATTGCAAATGGTCTGCTTCGTTCTTCGTTAAAGCGTCAGACCCTCTCATGATATGTGCACCTGGCTCATGAAGTCAGTGAGGAATAGGCCGATGAAATAAGCATCCGGTGCCACTGTTAGGTCGAATTGCTTCAAGAGGGTTGGAGATGGGTTGCGCCCCCCCCCCGGCCACCCCAGCTGCACCCCTCTGTCGGGGCGTCGGCGCCTACAACTCGCACTCACTCACTCACTCACTCACTCACTCACTCACTCACTCACTCACACACACACACACACACACACACACACACACAAACACACACACACAAACACACACACACAAACACACACACACAAACACACACACACAAACACACATTCAAATCTGCTTAGCTAGGTCGCCTTCAGCTGCTGTGTGGAGGAGAATTCTAGCGGTCGGCTGCTTTGATCGGGAATTTCCCGTGGTTTCTCCTATCAACGCCAGGCAAATGCCGTAGCAGTGCTCTAACAAACGGACTGGAGACTGCGGGCGATCTTCCCCCGTTCACCCTTCTTCTCTTCTCTTCTCTCCTCTCCCTCCCACCCCTCACACGCACCTTCACTTACACTTGTACTTTAATACTACACATGTCGGGGGATGATTTGGGACTTAAGAGCGCGTCACGCAAGGGGCAGAACGTCTTTGGAGAAGATACCTGGACACGGAAGGTTCCCAACCTGACCTATAGGTCGGCACTGAATCTCACGTTCCACCTAGGAAGGAACACCACCACATTCCGAGATATGATGTGCTCTAACTCATGAAACTAATGGCCAAAGTAGTTGACGTGTCCGGATGCTCAAAATATAAAAATAAACACACCCACATAGCACGCATAAGCCACACACACACACACACACACACACACACACACACACACACACACACACACACACACACACACACAAGGGAGGATGTAGAAAGTATTTCAGGGGGATGAAATTTCAGTGCGTAACACTCTTCATTTACATTTTCGAAATCTACATATTTTTTTTAAAATAAAAAGGTATTCTGCCTTGGCTTCGTTTCGAGCTTCAACTGAAACGATTGTTTTTATTTTCCCTTTAAATGAAAGAATGTGATCCCTATATGAGTTATCAGATATTGTTTGCGTTGGTTCACTAGCATTTACGGTGTAAATTAAATAAATAATTCTTTAATAGTACGCTTATCAGTAGTCAATTGTTTTTTTCCAAATGCTGTTTTAATTAGCGACAGATTCAAGTACATCAAAAGATGCATGTCCTCGCCGGTTGATGCCACGTATATTATTTACAATTGGTAAAGGTGGTGTTTCAGGAGTAATAATTGCATTTTGGTACTGACTGTGTTTGCTGTATTTATTTTCGTGGTGTATTTTGTAGAGAACATTCAGACTATGCGTTTTGTTTGTTCGGTTTTACTGAAGTAGTGAAGTTGTGCAGATGTTATGTCGTGACAGTGAAGTAATTTCGTTTACTGCTGTGCCTTAATCTATGAAATATCAGTTTTGTTCCGCTTTGTACTTCCAATGTGGGAGAAAATCTGCAAACCAGTTTACTCAGTGTTGCTTAAAAGGAATGAAGTTTGCCTTCTAGCAATATGTCAGAAGAAATGAAACAGTTGTTTATAGGAGATGATGACACATCAAGAACGTCAGAAATAATATCCGTCAATATAATTACACTCTGCCTTCTGTGTCATTCGGTGCAGATATTACATTCCCACCTGGCCATGGAACACACGTGTTCAATTGTGTAAGTGTTAATTTATCAAACAATTCATTTCGTGTTGCTTTATATCTAATCATACTGCCCATAAAAGTGAATAAATACAGAGCTGCGAAAATAAGCATTATATAAGAGAAGTTTGCTATTTCTGCTTCCTATTTAAGAATTTGCTTTGTGAACTTTACTCTGACCACAATATTCTATATTTATCTCAGATACCCATCAAATGTTGACGGGTTCTCTCTATTTTTTAACATTTGTTAGCTTAAAATACTAAATGTGAGAATATTCATAATGGGAATGCTTTTGTGGATGTGCTGCGACCAGTTTATGTTAATTGTTTTGAATAAATTGAGTACAAATACAAACAAACGTTGTTCTGGGGAGAACATGTTCCCTCCGAACCGTCACTGTTCCACACATTCCCCCCCCCACACACACACACACACACAACACGCCCACATATGACTTTCTTCAGAATATTGTGTCAAGATGAGAACGGGAGAGAGAACGGCAAAATCGCTGGGTATTGTAAAGATAAAAGTCAAAATCCATTTGAAGATTAGCCTTCTAGTTTTACGATGCTTTCCTTCATATATGAAGAAATTAAAAAGACTAAATAAAACATAAATAAACAAAAAACTAAAAAAAATATTTGGAACACGTGGCGTTTACGTAAGGTGGACATTGTTTCAGGAATTAGACATAAATTAACAAATAAGGGTGAGACTTTTAGCAAATAAGCATGTAACGGAGAGAATTATTATAAGTCCTTCATTAAAACAAAGAAGGCAACGTGTAAATCAGTTGTTTTGAAGCAACATCGCAGTTGTTGGTGAACAATCCATGCCTGTTTCCCGCGGATGCCGAAGGGTATTCGTCACGTGCCCCTAGCCCATCCAAGCATTCGTTGCCGCTCGAGAAGTAAAAGCGTGCTGTATTTGCATCATCTCAATCTGGAAGCCCAGATCTTATTCTCAATATCAGACGCGGCTCGTCATTAGAGGCGGATCCTCGCCTACAGAAATCGCACCCTAAAAGAAATTTAAAAATATATTTATAAATTATTTATTTATGAATAATGGATTTTTGATTTGTATTATATAACAATCATATCAAAATTGTTCTTTGTCAGTTCGTTAAAGTTCATCCGTAACACATTTGATACTGTTGACAGGGAAGACAAAAGAGTTAGGCTCCCACTTCATTCCGCCATAAGGCCTGTGTAAAACGAGAAGGCGTGGCATCATGCATGCACTGCACAGGCTTACCGGCGGACGAAGACTGCGGCCAGACAGCCTTCAAGGGTGGGGCCTAGGGTCTGAACAAGGGTGTTCTCACCAGTTAGCATTACTATGCAGCTCAGCGATTAGCATTGCGACTAGTTTTCCTAATATGCGGTAGGAGCGCTACTCCCTTAAGCCTTTATCAGAAGCGCGAAGTCTACAAGACTGGTCTTCGTAATCGAAAGAGATTATGTATAGAAATGCAATGCAATATAATGTAATGCATTTGCAGCCTTCCACATTTAGAAAACCACGAGCCGCAACTGCTCAATGTGATACATTTATCAGTTTCTTAGTGCATCCCTTTAAATTAAAATCACAAAAGTATCAGTTTTGAAGGTTACTTTTGAACATATTATAAAGAATATTGTACGCGAAGTTGACATTCCCTTTCATTATTGAAAATGATTTACCCTCTCGGTATTTGAGAAACCATGCAGTTAGCTAATAATAAATTACATACAGACACATAGATTATTGGTGGGGGAGGACGGCTCGTGAAAATTCAAATTTGAATTATTTATTCATTAAAGAGATCCATTTCAGTCCAGTGTATTTAATTTTGATATTACAAAACCTGCTACGAATCGGGCAATACTTAATTAACCTTAAGTGCTTTTAAATTGAACAATTATTAATTGCCCGCCCCCTCCCCGGGTGTGCTGTGAATCCAACGCCTGCTCTCCCGGAGATGAAGCGACAAATGACTGCCTCCGACAGTCGCCTGTCGCTGGGGTGGGGGCAGCGATCGATAGTGGCGCCGCACATCGGCCGAAATCTCAGCTCCGCTCGCGGGGAGGGTGGGCGATGAAGAACGTGCTTCGCCGCCGCCGCCGACTTCGCCGTTCCTCACCACCCCCACCCCACCCCCACCCCCAGCGCCGCAAGCGCCTTACAGACAGCAGTTCCCGTCGCCCGAGGGACATTTACGATCACAAGTTCCAAAAAGTAGACACGGCGGCTTGTTCGAGTTTTAGATACTAAGAGTAGACTTGTGTTATTGATTAATTGGTGATTCCGTGCGTGTCAACTGCCAAGTTGTCCCGTAAGGGTAGTGCTTGTTTTATCGCGGGAGGCGGCGATGATCGTCCATCGCAGGATGGCGAGGCCCGGCGTTGACCTATCAGTCAGCTCCTAGGATTTTCCCCAACTAGGTATCTCCGAAGAGCAAGGCACCGGCCCTGTCGGGACAATCTTAAGTTTCCGATATGTGTGGTAATTTTGTGTATGTGTGTGTTAGCAAAGGGTGGGTGTAGGACAAGAAAGAGGAAGGAAAGATCGCGCGCGGTCCGTGACCCGTTTATTAGAGTACTGCTCCGACTTTCGTCTGTTGATCGGAGAAACCATGGAATACTACCAATCAGAGCGCCCAACCGCTAGAATTCTCCTCCAGGCAGAGACTGAAATCAATCCAGCTGTACAGCTAGTATCAAAATCCTACGTCCGTCGGGAGTATAACCCGAGGACCTTCCGGTGAGAGGCACTGCAGTGACATTAGTTGATGCCCCGAGCCACCTATGCCGGAGACTGTATTAGTTACTAACTGCTTAGCCAGAATTGTCTGGATATTTTATTTATCACAATCATCTTTTAAGCAGCCTCTCCGGAGTGACGCGATTCGCCCGGTCTACTCCGCACCTAGGCGGCCTGCCCACACCTCCCGCCCCCTTCCGCTCTATCCGATTCATCCGTCCATCGCTTCAACCGCTCTTTCCGCTACGCACATTCCCTCCTCTCCCTCCTCCTTTCGCTCCCACCGCTCCTCCCGCTGCGAGGGAGACGTGATGATGGCGAGAGGAGAGAAGGTCGCAAGGAGAGAGAGCACTTGTCAAGCGTCCGTGGGCCCTGTCTTTGGAGGAGCTTCTTCCCCTGGAGGCCTCGACCGCCGCCTCCATCGCCTGGCGGGAGCCCTTCTTTCCCTTTTCTTTCGCTTTTGCTCTCTCTCTCTCTCTCTCTCGCATTAAAGCGGCGCGGGGGCGGCCACTCGCGATAAAACGCATCTCCCCCTCCCTTCCCTCCCCTCTCTGTTCCATTTTAACGCCGCCCCCACCCACCCACACAGCCACACGTCGCGACGCACAGCGGCGCGCCCTGCGAGGAACTGCTGTTGCGAGATACGAGCGACTGCAATGGAGAAAAGGCAATGAATCTTCTTCCGCATTCTCCCCTGCCTCTTCCCTCCCGGCGGAGGGGCCGCAGGGCAACGTCTGTCGCCGCTCCAGGGACCCTGATCCGGAGGCCCTACAGTTCGATTCCCGATTTCGTGACGCTAGCTAGAGAGCTAGAGCTTATTCAGTCGTCTGGAGGAGAACGCTAGCTGTCGGCTGCTCTGATCATGAAATTTCTGTGAGTTCCCCGAGGCGAATGCCGGAGCAATACTTTAACAAACGGGCTGCGGACTACGCGCGTTCTGTCCTTCCTCACCCTTGTCCTCACTCAGCTCGTTTCACACATATTTACTCTTACATGCACTACACTACCATACAAGTAAAGCGATTAGAGCTTGTCTCGATAGAGGTGGTGCCTGGCTAAAGGAGATACATGGAGGATGGAAACCCTCCTAAGCAGACGTTTGGATCAATGCCGGATGTCGCGTTCCAGGGGTCAATGAACACCGCCCCCTTCCGAGGTACAACACGCCCATCACTTATGGGACTAGTGACCAAAGCAGTTGAATATCGGCGTTAAAAATGTCTTGAAATACCCCTGTACCCCAGGAAGAGGTAGGCAATTAGCCTGTCCACTCACCTTCCCCCTAAGAAATGAGGATGTGGATAAAAGGAGCGCAGGATCTAAACATTTCTGATTCAGCATTCATCTGGAATTGATAGGAGGAATCGACAGGAACGACCAATCGCTGAAGGGTGCGTCCTGACGATGTCGTACCCAGGCAGTGACAATGTCCACATCTCAACAGTGTACCTCCCTACTTGCAAAGTTTCTCTTGGGGTCAAGTAATGCATTGATAAAAAATAAATCAAAAAGAAGAGAGGTAGAATTAAAGGAATGTATTATGTGTATGAAGAAAGTGAATGAAAACATACGAGAACAAAAATAAGTAAAAAACAAACAGTTACAGAAAATTGATAAAAAGTCGAAGGATTCTTTTCTTGATTTTGAGGGGCGGTACTCGACTGGAACGAAGGCGTCGGCGCCTGTCCCATCACTTAGGCTGGCGTCACATTTGCAGAGCAGTTCGTCTCAGAAACCGTCTCACTCCAGATAAAAGGTAATATCTGAATCTAATTCTCCAATTGGCAGATTAATATTCTCATTATCCAAAATAGGTGGATAAAGTCCAAAGTATCCACATCTTGGAAGACTTCTTCGCAATTATGCCGAATGAAGTGCACATTAGCCAAACAACATGGCTACCTTAAGTGACGTATGTGACGAGGAATACATATTATGATATAGAGAGACTGCTGGTAGGAAAAGTCCAGTCCAGTGAAGAACAAGGTATGTTATTTCGAGTTCTGAGGAAGAAGTCATTTTATATTTACATAATATGTAACCTAACATATCCTCGCTGCATTACTATCTTCATTTAGTTTACGAACTTTAGTATGCATTTTGGACTTGAAGGACCGGTAAAGGTAGCTTAGGGCATTAACTCATACCACTGCAGTGCCATTGACTGACTAGGGTTCGAGTCCCGACGGTTGCAGGCTTTTAGACACTAGCTAGACTGCTAGGTCGAATGCAGCCGCTGCCTGGAGAATACTAGTGTTCGGTTTCTCCGATCAACACCAGATGAATGCCAGAGCAGTACCTTAACAAACGGGCCATGGACCGCGCGCAATCTATCCTTCTTTTGCCTTGTCTTACCCTCTCCCCTTACACACATACTTACACTAACATGCACTACACTACTACATACTCCAGGAGACCGGTCGGGAGCTTAGAGCTTGTACCGGCTAGGTCGGTGCCCTACTGATGGAAGAACCCGGTTGGGAAAAATCCCAGAGTGCTGACGTAGGTCGACTCCGGACTAATGACCTTAGCAGTGCTCGCGTCCGGAATAACTAATCAATCAATCAACCGAGCTATAGGGAAGAGCTTCCGAGCTTCAATCTTTCCTATTTACTTAACACAACTCGAAATGAGAAATTACTTATCGCGATCACACAAGACACCAAACACTCACACCATCACCTACTTTAGCTGCATACTAACGCTAGCATTTATATTAACCAACACTAACACTACCCGGTTTGAAGCCCGAAATAATTTGTTCGTCGCCAATCATAGTTTTATCCAAACGTTTGGTTGATGTTGGATGAACCAATTACTTCGGAAATTAGCCATTTTCGGAATTCAGCCTTAACTTCGTACACACACACCCATCAGTGAAAATTTCCTTGAACACTCCACAGAGCTTTTGTGGGCATGTTTACAGACAATGCTGTTGGGAGGGTAGAGTTCAACAGCCCCCGCTGGTCATAGCGTTCGCAGCCACGCGTCGCCCGCCGGCCGAGGGGGGCGGGGGCGGGGCGGAGGGGGGCGGGGCGGAGCGGAGCGGGGCGGGGCGGGGCGGGGCGGGGCGGAGCGGAGCGGGGCGGGGCGGAGCGAGGCCGGGCTGGACGTGGCGGGAGCTGGGCGGGGGCGGGGCAGAGACAGGGAGAGCGAACGGGCAACGGTGCGTGCGGGGTTCCGTTGCGTGAAAGTGCGGAGTGGCTCTGCGGTCAAGGCGCTCGCCCGCTGCCGGCCTTCAGCCCCCCCTTCCCAATCCCCCCCCCCCGCCTCCGCACGAATCGGAGCACGAGGCGGCCACGGCGCGACGCGAAGCGACGCGGTTCCGAGCGCCAAGAATTTGCACAAAAACCTGCCACCGCGCGAAATACACGCACGTGCGTATGGAAAATAGAGTGGACACGTTTTGAAACCACTTGGGTAACGCCAGAGGTGGCGACGTTTAGTGCATTGAGATGACAGACCTTTGGCATTCTGCATACCAGACCGTCTTCAACATTCGTAGACACAAGATGTTACAATGAATAGTGCAGTCAGGGAGTGAGTGAGGTGAGAGTAGATCGAGTTTTCAGGCGCGTCAACTGCTAAAGACCCAGAACATGTTGTGTTTCGGGTCCCTTAGACGCAGAACATCACATGTTCCGGAAAGTGGCAGTGTTCTTCCCGCGCTGGAAAGTGAGATCTGGGACAGTCCTACATGGGGGTTTCCCTCTGCAGGTATCTTCTCCAACGACACCCCGCCCCGGCCGGGATAAGTGCTAAGCTCCCGGTTGATTTCGTAATATGTGGGGTAGTGTACTGCATGAAAGTGCGTGTATATGTATGTATGTGTGTGTGTGTGTGCGTGTGTGTGTGCGTGTGTGTGTGCGTGTGTGTGTGTGATAGGAAAGATGGGGACAAGGATTAGAAAGGAAAGATCCCCCGCGACACCTTAGCTGTGCTACTAAGATGGGGTATCTGAACTTTTTCATGGTTGTGTCTGGGGACCGTAATATGTGCCAAGCAATAACTGTCTTCTCAGTGTCTTGATATAGTTTCGGCACTCTTGCATTAGCGTCCACAAATAAATCTCTGATTCATTGAGAATTCACACTGACGTCTGAGATACTGATCCGTACGTACGATTTCAATCACGTAGCTCAACTACTTTAAAGTGCCAGCAAATTTTCGACAAAAACATCCTCTGAATCGTGGTCTTCATGAGAAACAGGAGAATGTCAAGCAGCTTTGTCGGCTCACGAGGAAGAACATTTCCTCCAAAAACGCATTCGCGCGCTCGCTAAGGAGACCCGTTCACTTGCTGCGTGCGACTCCACGGGTGGAGTGTGTTCAAAAATTTAACAACTTCGTTGCGTACATCCAGAGCTTGATGTAATATAATCTTTTAGTTAATTATTACTAACTAACGTATAAACATGTATCACAACCTCGAGGATATTATGAATCTACTTGTATTTCATGATGTGATTGTCATTTTCAATATTTAGGATATTTTAATATTGCTAATACTTTATATTTATGAATTGATTTTTTTACGTTGTTCTTTATTAAAGTAATTATTCGTTTTATGTAATTAAGGTTATACAAATTTAATTTCGGTGTTTGTGCATAGTTTTTAGTTTATTTAAAATATTTGCACTATAATGTACTATTGAATATGAAACAAGGACATACTTAAAAAGAATAATTTGAGTGTATGTCTTGTCATTTTGAACTAAAAATGTCTGACCTTAAAAATTAAATTAATTACAGCCTGAATAAAATTGAAATTGAAATTGATGAGGTAAAAAAGACCGTGTAAAACGCTAGTACACGTTCAGTCGGTTTCCTTAACGAAACAGTGCCGAGTAAAAACAGAACTCCCTTTGTAATCCATTGTCTGCTCAAGAAAGATCGAAAAAATACCTAGTAAAATGATTTTAGGTAGGAATTTAAAATGAAATATCTCGCACTCGAAGAGACCTTCTGACATTCTTCAATTTGAAATCGAGGCTTAATAATCACGTGATGTATCGGAGCGCAAAGCAACCCACAAAAGGTTTACGCATTGCACATCAGAACTTTAATCTACTTGTGGACGTGGAGCATCAAAGTATTTCGTTTGAAAAGTTGAATTACGCTTCATAATCTTGAATCAAGACATTCATCGCAATAATACAATCTCAATCAAAACCAAGCAGATCAGAAAAATGAAACAGGTTTCTAAGCACCGACGCTGACATCTTCCTCCATTAATGAAATGAGTGATCTGAGCGCTATGGTAACGCTTTGTAAATGGTATTAACAGGGAATTAAGTTACAGTCGCACATCTTGGAGGCTCTGTTTTGCTGGTTCTCTAAAAGTGCACTGAAAATTTCATGGCTTGCAAACTTATTGAACCTGCAAACTTTGTTCGATGTCATCTAACTCACATTCTTCGAGGCCATTGGCCGAGAATATTCACGATCTTCGAGGCCATGATGTCAGCGTCTGAGAGGCTGGATTTTACATGTTTTATTTTTTATTTTTTGGAGGGTCGCTGAACACGAATATCAGGTTTGTCAGCAATAAATGGGCATGGAAACGCGTTTTTTAAGCCAACTAGTGGTCCTATAACCGGACGTTCTTTCTCGCTTTCAGTAATAGTTATGTAATACTATTTATACTTCAATTTCTCTCCAAATTAACACATCTCAGTCATCACATTTTGTAAAACTTATTACAAATCGCACAACATTTGGTGCAAAAACTAAATATTTTCAAGCAAATATCAACACAAATTTGGCAATTATTACTGATTTTCATACAGGTAAATCATGTCCCAACAATAAGACGTAATCCACAAAAATTAGCTCCCGAGTCATTGTTGCATTCCAACCTGATTTTCCCTGAAGGCTAGGAATTTTTATTTCATATATTTCAAATATGTTTTTAATAATTTCTAAAGGATTAATATGTAAATGTATACCAAAAGCTCCAATATAAGAAACGAATAAAGAAATTCTAACTTACGAAGCATCCAACTTGGGAAGCATCCAACAACAATAGAATAACATTCAAGAATCGCAGTAGATTTAGAGTGGGTGACTATGTTTGTCGCCAAATTATACAAAAAATACTCATATTTTCAAAAAATTCAACATGGCCTTATTTGAAGATCTGTTTTTGATAAACCCATTTAATTAAGAAAGAAATGTATCTTCACAATTGGAATTGTAGGAAGACGCCGAAAAGTTTTTAATTTTTAGAAAAATCAGGCATTTTAACGAACATAAGAACATAAGATTTTTAATAGTCCTTCAAACTATCCAACAAAAACTTTCATCAAAAACAATGGAGTCGTAGTTTAGAAAAAAATGTGTAAAAAAATTAAAAATTGCCTATATTTTACGTAAAATTACCCCAAAATTCTCAAATTTTCGAAAAATTGTATATGACCTAATATAAAAAAGGAACAGATTATATTAAGGGAAAAATCTCTTTTATATTTTAGTTGTAGGAAGACACCGAAAAAAATGAATTTTTGCAATTTTGAAAAATCAGTGTTTTCAACGAAATGAGACATGCACCATTCTCTTAAAAGTTCTTGACACTATCCATCAACGAAATTTCATCGAAAACGATGGAACCATTTTTTGAAAATTTTGAAGATGCAAATGTTTGCTTTATGGAACCAAAGAAAGATAGTTTCTTTATTCACATTTTCTCGTTTGCTGTTATAAGTCCAACAATTACCAACAATGTTGTTTCTTTGCAAGCAATGAGTGGTTACGAAAGCACCTCGCCATTGGTCACACACTGAATAATGAATATCTAGCTGACCAAGAACACTAACCTTGCTGGCTATAAAATTATTCAAACTCTGCATCGTAACGAATGAGATGGTTACTGATGTTAGTGAACTGTTTCTGTTTTCTTTATTCGGCTCCAATGGGAATAGCGTACCTTTACACAACCAGTTGAGATATGTCTGCTAAATCAACCTTCAGTTACAAGACAAACATTGCTGCACTACCACCATCTGCAGCGCAAGATGTAAGATCACGAAATGAACTAGTTTAATACGTCCACAAACGTGCTGGTTGCAAAGTGCTGGAGTGCGACCACAGAATTTTCGAAACCTAGTTCGTTTTTGTTTTGAATGAATTTTATTACCGGCGATTGTCTCAATGCAGAACTAATACAAAAACTCGAGTGCTCACGGGAAATCAAAGCCAGAACTATATGAACCGGAGGTGAACATATTGACGCAACGCATGAAATTATGAAAGTAATGTTTGAATATAGACTTTCACTGTCCTTAGTTTAAATTCATTTACATGTATTGTTTATGTCTTATTACATATTCGTGTTGTGAATTTTGGAAATAACATTTCTGTCATTCGATGGAGCTGCAACCCCCAGTTTGTTCGGGCACAAGCCACAACTGATTAATATTTGTACCCAAATGCACAGTGCATGCCGACAGCCTATTTTTAATCACAATGAGAAAGTGTCAGGAAAATAGATTTTAACTAGACTGATTGTATACGCTTTTGCCGAATGCCCAAAGAGAATCAT
The DNA here is from genome assembly GCA_011170035.1 of Teleogryllus occipitalis. Lineage (NCBI taxonomy): Eukaryota > Metazoa > Arthropoda > Insecta > Orthoptera > Gryllidae > Teleogryllus > Teleogryllus occipitalis. Next base: position 164,627 of record BLKR01001345.1, read on the forward strand.
CTGATAATCCAGATGTGTTTCTCGATCTCATAGATTTTGTGAGGGCTGTAAGTGCTGCAGTGAATTAAAGCTTCGGTAAAATACGATTTTAATACATTTTTTCATAAGTTAAAAGGCATAACATTTTGTCTTCATTTGTCGCCTAACGCGTGTGGGATATTCCAAGCATTGTTGTGAACTCCCATTTGTTTCTTTGTACCAGTACGTGGTACTGGCACGTAGCCAGTACGTATGCGGTGGTTAATAATGTGTAAACCATTTCTTTGAAGAAAATTAGTGTCCTTTGCATAATGATTAACCTTTTGCTCAAACATTTCATGTAATCTTGTCCGTCATTAAAATATCTCCGCAGAGAACGGATGTCGGGAAATTCTCTTTCACAAATCGAAGATAAGGGATTGGAATAGATTGCCTGCAAACACCTATGAACCCTTTCCTCGAAGCGTTCAACAGTTTAGGGAATTAATTTAGCGTATTTCTAAGTTTATGAGGGCGTTAACTAAGAATATTAATTTGTACAGTGAAGTGAGGTGTCGTGCAGTATAGAGCCAAGAAATAATGAAGGAAATGTTTTTAAGTGAAGTGAAGGACAGTGCAGTGCGGTCTTAATTGTATAAACACTCATTGCGGCTTTAGATGATAGATGTTTCTTTTATTTTTCTTCGTGTAATTTAATGTTTTAAGAATCAGCAGTTTTTGTAATATTATTATTGTTATGGTTTAGCGTTATTATTACCATTATTATATTATTTGCATGAAATTATTTATGCAATTAACTGCCACCGGGTTACATCCAATTGCAGTTTAAATAAATGTATCTTTTGGGGAGGGGGGATAGGTAAGCTGGCCACTGTGTATCCGGAAATGGGTTGCGTAACCTTGTCAAGTTGCAACGCCGATTCGTGACCAGCGATACGATCGCGAGCGACCTTCGTTCCGCAGTGGCGTGAAAGCGAAGAAAGCGGTTGTTCGCACGAAGTGAATCAGCGCAACCCGTAAGCACGTTCCTCGGCGCACTGTGCATTGTAACGCGGGTCGGCGCGGCTCGCAGCCCAAATGAAAGGTTACGCGAAATCAAGGTCGCTCGCGAGGTTGCCAAAAGGAGAATGCAAACTGCTTAATAGCATGCCAGGATTTTGTAATACCCTAACGAAAACGTTGAAAGAAAATTGATTAAAAGCAAGTGAATTTTTATTTACAAAATTTATTTGCGTTTCACCTTTACATTCTGCAAATACTATCACAATTACTTTTAGTTTTAAAAAAATACAAAAGTTACGATTGTTTCAAACGAATTAGTGATTACTGAAAGTGATCGCTTCAAATTAGTCTCTTTCAAAAGCAACATTCTTTGTTCACAATGACAGATGTTAGTAGACAACAATCAATGTTAATCGGTGATTGACTGATTAATTATTTTGGATTTACGGGTGCTTCAACTGCTACGGCCATTATTGCCGTAAGGGAATGTTTCCATTATACTCAATTCCGGGCGCGTTAACGGCTAAGCTCATTAGTCCCGTAAGTGTAGTGTATATTTTGCCACGGCCTGTGGCGGTATTCTTCCCCCATTGTATGGCGAAATCCGGCGTCGACCTGCTCTCAGCTAGTGGGTTTTCCCCTGCCATGTATCTCCCACCAGTGGGGCACCGCTCCCACCGGAACAAGCTCTAAGCTCCCTACTGGTCGACCGACAAGTGTGGTAGTGTAGAGTGTAAATGAGAGTGTATGTATGTATGCATGTGAGTGTAAATGTAAGGGGTGAGGAAAGGGCAAGGAAGAGGCCTTAAAGAACGCGGGCGGTCCGTGGCCCGTTTGTAGCGGTACTGCTTGGGGATTCGCCTGGTGTTGGGCGGAGACACCACAGATACGAGCAGCCGGCAGCTAGAATTCTCCAGGCGACTAAATTAGCCCTAGTATTTAGGCAATGTAGAAAAAAAACCTCCAACGTAGGACCTCCTCGCCAGAGAGGCTGCAATCGCGGAGAGCGCGTTACACTTTCGTTTCGGAGATCGAAAAGCAGTCGGCGGACACATTTCAGGTCACAAATGATCGGCAAGGCACGGCCCAGATTCCAGGTCATGGACAGGCCAGATCTGGACGGAATGGAGTGAAAAGCCGCTGAAAAGCGGGAGCTGGCGACCGGTCCGCGGCACTTGGCCTGGATGGAGCTGCCTCGGCGGCCGCAAGCAGCTCCTAAGCCGACTTTCCGTCGCACTCGAATCTTGAATTTGTCACGCGTTCTTTCTGCTTTATTTCGTCAGGGTGTCATTCATTGATTTCATATCTACACCCGTAGCAAGGTAATCGCTCATGGGCTGCCGCCTCACGCATTTTCCTTAAGAAGAGGAGGACAAAGCTGTCGCTTAAATAAACTACTCGAAATGAAACATGCCACAAATTATAATACTTGCGTCGACTTGGGATGGGAAAAGAGTGGCAGATTTGATCGCGCTTCTGCCAGCCTACGATTTGACATTACACCGCCCGCCTGCTTCACCCTTGCTCTTCCTGACCCGTGCTGGCGCGTGCCAACGTCCCGTGAAGCGGTTGTATAGTTGACGAAGACGCCTGTAAATAGCAATGCACGAGATGAGAATATCCTTCATGATCTGCGTAGCTCGGCGCATTAGCTTTTCTTCTGGCTGTAGGAGCGCTGTGAGATATTGACGATTAACACACGAGAGGAGGACGGTCGGACAATGCTTCCTTTTAGCAAATTAGATTGTTTTCGAGTTGTTTGAAACTCAATATAAGTAAATTTCCTCGTAGTTATCAACTAAAAACTATTTTATCCTCAAACATCAAAGCAAATATTTTATTTGGTAATTAATTACGTTCATAAGAAAAAATTATGAGGTCGTTCTTCCCATACTTCTGCAAGACCGCCTCCCTTTTCGAGCTCTCGGATCTCGAGGGTGTCTTTCCCATAAGGATTGTCTCATGAGGGTGTCGAAACCGCAAAAGCTAAGCAATGTAACTATTTTGTGCATTAGAGAGTCTTCGAAACTGATTAATATTTGTATGAAATGAATAATTCAGTTCCAGAGGATGAAGTTAGGATAAACGATGGTGAGAAAAAAAATCCTTGTAAGTCAGCCGAAGAGATGTAGACAATTCAGTAATAGGAGAAATTATATCTGATTGAAATACTGTCTTGCAGAGATTCCCTGTATTTCATTATAAAGTAGCATCACCTAAAATTACATAAATTTGGACGTACAACCTTGTCTCAATACGTGTACCATTTTCTTTTTAATTAAACACACAAATTGCTGGCGTAAAAGTTGCCATGTATTATGACTCTCTAGAGGAAACTTCATTTTCCGTGGAAAAAACTCAATAGCTGTATCAAGCAACTCATGGCGTTTGATTTGATTTGATTTTTGTCAAGAAACAATAAAAACTATATGTGCGCGTGTGGGGAGTTGTAGTACGATCTGCGCACTTTTTCTTGAGGTCTGGAATCCCTTTCCTGTCTAATCACAAGCTGTTAAATTTCTCATTATTATTGAAACGTTCAAAACAAAATGAAAACTGCACCAGGTTAAGAAGTTTTGCATAAAAGAAATACTGAACGGCTAGTGACGCACTTGGTTAAAAATTCAGCCACCCATCACGACGACCCATGGTACAAAGAACATACATAAAAATTTGAAAGAGAGATCTGCCTTACTGAACAATATGAATATCATATTTCAATTGGCATAGCAGGTAATATTGAAATTTATAATAAATACTTGTATCATGGCTATTGAAAAAATGCACATTCCTAATTGCATTCGTTCATGACCATTCCTTTTCAATATAAAATTTAACTATAGGTTACATATAATTTAATATAGCTTCTTCTATAGCAGCTCAAGTACATTCTGAATTACCTTCGCATACCACTAGTGATCTGCAAACTCGTGCTGCATAGAATGTTGAGCATTGGCTCAAACGTTGTCTTAGTTCTATTGTTTGTAATTATGAATGCTTATGCTGCTACGCAACCTGCTCACAAGCTCACAATGCTGTGTTTACTTTGCAATGTTTATCGCGCGATCAATATTAGAAAGTTATATCCCATCGCTCATGAGAAAATTTGCAATACAGTTGAAGTTACGGCATGTAAAAGGATTACATCGTCGGAAATTCATGAAAAATGTGACGCAGTTTCTGATTGTAATCGTGGAAATATAATGAAATAATATATATCTGAAACGTTCATTATTTTTGGGAATATCTCCAAGCAAAACAAAACTTCTAATTAACCCCTGCACTATGTCGAGGGTCACGCGCAGAGTTTTGTTGAAATTCGGCTGGCCGTAGTTGACGTTCAAGTGTTCTAACAAACTGTGGCTGCTTTTAGCCGTTTTTTGAAATATTAATAACGACAGGAGCTCAAACGCTCATTGTTTCTGTATTCAAAATTCAAGTAGTAAATGGCTGGGGGTAAGGATCACAGAATTTTGAAAACGTGCAGAGAATTCACTTCTCCCCATAGCACGTCGCACACAGTTTTTAATTGTTTTTGACGTGAAATAAAATAAAAATCAAACACTCAGTGTGAGATAAAATACGTATAAGACTAAGAAAGAGCGGTGTTCTCACCCTCGTCCTAAGAGGTAACTATAATTTGTTACAATAAACTGTGATTGGTATTTTAAAAAACAACTAGTTTGGCACTGCACTTTCGAACACTTCGCCTTTTAATGTAATTTACATTATAGCAAAATGAACAACTCCGGACCACAAATTGATCAGTGGTTAAATAAAGTTGATGAAGGGATGGCTTAATACATTTTATAAGACTGTTTTGTAACCTTTTGCGTTGTTTGTATTTGAATGAACCTTGACCACAAAAACAGTTTTGATAGTATTGATCGTACCTTTCCGTGTATTTTGCCGTACAAAATGTTTAAACAAAACTTTTGGTGGAATTTTTGAGAAAATATTGTTACGTATTTCTTTTTAAAATGTTCTCTATTTCACTCAAATTGTCCGAAAAGTACTTATTTTTAAAATTGTAAATTAATTGAATTAACGATTTAATTTTGGAAAACAGATTTTATTAAGAAAAAATCTCTATTTTCAATAATGCACTTGTAGCAGGGAGTCTAAAAATGATATATGCACCCTCATTATGTATCAGTCACAATAGCTTAAGAAAGTGAAGGACCCATTCTCTGTACTTGGTCCTCATTCCATCAAGGATTCGCCTCCAGAAAGAGAGGAGTAAAATTAAGACAAGGAGGAGCCGTGCGAACACCGTAACTTCGTAAGGTGAGACTGAACAGTATTTGTCAGCATTGTACATCCGATATTACACGTGGGTGAATATTTTACAACTACTAAGCGCTGAGATTAAATTTCACAGAAAAGCAAACAGCCACTTTATTTGTATCGTGGAATATTATTTAAACGTCTGCTTTTTCAGTTTAGTTGTACATATATTTCGTTGCATCGTCCAAATTAAAAATCTCGGCTGCGCCACTTTCCGCCTCGACTACCCAATACTCGACCCCTGCAGTAATAATACTCATAACATTACTAGGTGTAAATCAGGATTCACTGGATAAACCAAACATTACAATAAAACGATGATTCCAGTCAAATTAAAATATATATTTGTTTGCAGACGTTTCGACCTACATTGTGAGGTTCTCTTCAGTGTCTGAAAGGTCAATTACCAATCAATCAGTTGAGAAATTGCATTGATTCAACGTGGAAGGCACTCTTACAATTTTTTTTCCGGAGATCATATCCCGGAGATTATATCAGAGATCTCCCTCCACTTTATTCTCTGGAGAATTAGGGCCTTTAGCGGTTCATTTTACCGATGTTGGCACCACCTACACACACATTGGCTTGACTAGTCCGCAACGATTAATATGTTCCGATACCTCATGCCATTAGAAGGAGTTGTAAGAGTGCGTTCCACGTTGAATCAATGCAATTTCTCAACGCCCTGTAACACGGCTTATGAAACCACAGTGTTAACGATTACAAGTTCCTCGTCTTTTATATTTATTTTTAATATTATTTTTTATATCAAGATGTAAACGTAACCTCGCAATCTTACAGGTAGCATGTCTCTTGTCTCTCTGTTCATATTTTATAATAATATTTTATAACTATTGATACTCGTGTAATATATTATGTAATATATTATTGTAACTGATTGGTTGGTAATTGACCTTTCAGACACTGAAGAGGACATCACAATGTAGGTCGAAACGACTGCAAACAAGTATATATTTTAATTTGACTGGAATTATCGTTTTATTGTAATGATTACTAGGTATGTTAATAGCTATAAAGGACGCCTTAAAAGCGAGTGGTTGTAGAGAGTAAGAGCTGAGAAGAAGAGGAGAAGGAGAATCGGCGTCCTTGTCGAGGGAGTGCGTGCGTGCGTGGGGGCGCAGGTGGCTCCACTCGCCCTAAGCCTCCGCCCCCACCCCCACCCCCAACCCCACCACCTCCCCCCGTTGCTCGGCGCACGAGACTCTCCACCCGCACAAAGCGCTCATGGCGGTTTTTACTATTTCTAAGAAATCCTCTAAGCAGCGGTGGTTTCAAGGACCCAAGCTAAGATGTTCTTGAGGCCCCCTCTTTACTGTCGACTATAATATTTTTGAGATTGGACACTTTAATCTTTTTTATTCACAATTAATTAAACAATTACAACTTGCCTTCAAATAATAATTTTATTCAAACTTAAAATTTAAAAATTCGCAAGAATCTCACATTAATCGTATAATTATTTATATATAATTATAAAGTTATATCTTTTCGTAAAATTTGTAGGAAATTTGCAATTTTGTTTAATACTTCTTGAGACCCCAAGCTGTAGCTTATTTAGTTAAACGGTAAATCCTCCTCTGCCTGTACGGGCTAATGCTGGATAGGGCTCCCCAGTCCTACATCAAACAGATTTAAGACTAAACTTCTTCTAACACGTTGTGTAGTCAGAATTCATGTGTGGAGAGTCTTTCATACTGCAAACCGTCTGTCCGAATGTCTGTGAAGAATTCTAGCGGCTAAACTTGAAGGAGAATTTTCAACAAAATGGATATTCCCCGATAGATCTGACTGATGTCGCGGTCACTTCAATTTGAAACGCAATTTTTTTTGCTACTAGTTTAAATAAAGCCTCAACATTTTCTAAAAAATGGCTCCAAAGTTTTCTTTCAATTTTTACCTCTCGTAGAGCAAAAGACAGAAGACGATTTTCTCCAAATCGATTATTCACAGCTTTACACAACTTTTTCTTACTATTGGCGCCTAAACGTAACTAGTGGTGGTACAGAATGCCACTGACTTTCTCATATTAGTTTTATAATGTATTCAGTCAAGGTTTCGCCACTCCTTCAGTTTCGGTTTTGACACACCCTCTTCCCAGCTGCTCCCTATCCACGCCTAAAAGACATTTTTTTCACATTCTCTCAATTTTTCTCACCCGTAATGATACAACTGAAATATGACTTTAAGAATAATGTAAATGATTAAAACTGGACCGATTTGCAAATTTTCATTGAAATTTTGGAGCCGTTTTTTAAGAATAAGTCGTTTGAACGTTTGAGTTTTCGGGATACTCCGAAAGAAATTATTTAAACACTTGTTCTCACAAGTGTAATAATTAAAGACCGGATTTTGATGCCGTAAAACTCTAAAACGTGCAGTAAAACACTAAAACGTGTGGTAAAACACTTCAACGTGAAAAAACATGCAATAAAATATCAAAACTTTGCAAAAGTATTTTATGTAGCCTGAAAACTCCTGTTAATCAACTTATCGCCTTATTTTATATTTTGGATGTGATAATTAAGATGAATAAAATATTATGACATTAGGATTCTTATTATAATTAAGCGTGTACATGTTGTTTAAACAAACTATATTTGTCATTTTAAATATTATTCGCATTCAAAATTAAATTAGAATAAAAATACAAAAAAGTAAATCCAGAAATTGAAAAATGCAAATATACCTTGAGAAATAAAAAATAATTAAGTTACAGAAATATTCTTAATTGTATTCATTACAATTATAATTATGTACATTTCCAAATTGTTTTCTGAGAAATTATTATATCTTCTATCAACATGTTTCTATATTTATACTGTGAGCCTCACTCTGACGTGTACACGCAGCTCAAAGAGTCAAAAACTGCATTCATTCTCTCTCGTACCTCGTAGGGCAATATCTGTTTCGAGAAAATCGATGAATTTGAAACGCAGTGCACTTGCCACTATATCCGATTTAAATATAGTGGCAATTGAAGATGACGAGCTGGAAGGACAGGGGGCATTGTCATCCAATCGGGAACTCCAACATCAAAAATTTAAGTCATAACAAAGCTTCCGATAGGATGACAATGTCCCCTTCTCCGTTCAACTCATGACCAGGAAGTGCCACTATGTTTAAATCGGAGTATAAGCACGATATACGTATTCATACAGTACCGCAGCTCAGGCCGTTTTTTGACTAGTTAGGAATGCGCGCACACACAACTAGCAATCCTGGTGGAAAGCCAAGTAAAACTACGCATAGATGCAAGTACTAAAATAACGTTTGTTTCACGATTCAAATTTCTGTCAAGATTTAATCCAATTTCAAGCGTTCAAAGAAAAGATGCAGTTACACGGAAATCCGGTCCCCAGTAATAATGTGTAAAAACGCCTACAATGTAAATATTGACCAAGAGAGTGATATTTTAAACAATATTTGCGTAATTAAACAGAATAAATAAAATGAATACTTCAAAATGGTGATTATGTCATTAGACATTTAGCACAATTTGCACGAAAATGTTAAAGAAAAAAATTGGAGCAGTTTTTGAGAAAATTTTGCCCATATTTCTCTCAAAATTCTGCGAGAACTACTAATATTTTCGAAAAATGTAGGTGACTTTCATTAAAGAAGAAACTGTAGAGAACAAATTCTATTTAAAAAAATATTCTCTATCTTCAATAAAGTAGTTGTACTAGGGAATTCAACAAGTTTCAAACTTTTACAGTTTTTGAAACCAATTAATAGTGAAAGTGAGATTGTGTCATCTTTATTTCACTCTATTCACACAAGAATATTAAAGTAAGAAATTGCAATCAGTTTTGACAAAATTTCCAAAATGTTAGAGAGACTTAATGTAAAGTTCCCCAATATTTTTTTTTCAAAATCGCAGTGCTTTGAATCCAGTCAGATCGACCGGGAAATATTCACTTTAAAAAATCATACGAATAGAACTGGTGAGTTCACAGTCGAAGAGACAAACAAACGGACGGACTTTTGAATATTTTTTGGGGGGCGAAGTGGTATCAGAGGACCCGAAAACCTGCACATTCGTTAACATCTCGAAATCGATTTTCTGCAACATTGCATATCTTGCTCTGAAATTAGGATATTACTCCGCATATACACATATGTATACTAGGAAGTAAAAAGTGACAAATAGCTCTGCTAAAAGAATACAATATTTTCGATACAACGGAATTGAATCACCTCATCCTTCTGTTTGTTGATTCTGCAGCGGTCTCAACCGAGTCAGAATTGTTCACAGAAAATGGCGGTCAGCTGAACTGGTCTTCGGATATTAACGGGTTTCGCTGCTCTTGCACAACTTGTTAGACACGGTGTAGCACATTCTCGGACCAAAGTCTCACGTATGTTTATGTTATACATACACGATCACCTTGAGCCATAATACGGCGACTCTCTCACGTGTTTTACTTGATGTCGTGTGATACCACTGCATATTTACGTATCTCCACTAGAATCTCCATTACCATTAAGATACGAATAGAATAGTCTCCAATGAGTGTCCGCATATTAGTAGGTTTCAGAGGTTTGCTAAAAATTATTTCGATGCTAACTCATAGCAATATCATTGTCACAGAAATATTAATGGACACGTGCTACATCATATTCCTAACGACCCTCACTGAAGGTCTGCTCGAACAATAGAACGTCTTGAAACATGCAATCTGTAATCAAACATGCATAAATGGCCATTTTGATTAAGCGATCGTCTCCATTAACGTCCATTTTTCGTGGAATCGATTTATTTTCCCACAAGACACTTGCAAATATTCCCTCCTATCAGCGGTCACCGGACCAAGCGTCCAGTGGTCAGGAACATTTCGTAGATTAACGTGTATTAGACGTCACACCCTCCTGACGAATTTCCGATTTTAACCCATAACATGAAAAATAGCGGAATAGAATGAAAAATAATTTACCATTTGTTTAGTAACATCTTGCGTCGAGATGCAATGTCAGATTATGTTGAACAATGGTCGCTGAGAGTTTATCTCACAAACCGGGAGCGGTAGCTCAGTGCATCAATTGATGTCACTGCAGCGCCTCTGACTGCGAGATCCTTGGTTCGAATCCTCACGGCGGCAGGATTTTCGACACTAGCTTTTCAGCTAGGTCGAATTCAGTCGCTGTCTGGAGGACAATTCTAGCGGCCGGCTGCTCTGATCGGTAGCTTTCCGTGGTTTCTCCGATCAACACCAGCCGAATGCCTGAGCAGTACCCTACCAAACGGGCCACAGAACTCGCGATCTTTCCTTCTTCTTTCTTGTCCTATCCTCTCCCCTTACACACACACTTATACTAACATGCACTACACTACCACATATTCCGGGAGACCGGTCGGGAGCTTAGAGCTTGTCGCGACTGAGGCGGTGCTCTGCTGGTGGGAGAGTCCTGGTTACGGGGAAACCCCGCTAGCCGACGGTTGGTCGGCGCCGGATCTCGCTATCCAGCGGGGGTAGATTACCGCCATCTTGCGAGAAAAAACATGCAGAACACTAACGGGACTAATGACCAACTCAGTTGACGCGCCCGGAAACACGAAAAAATCAATCAATCAATCTTATGCAGTAACCGAGTCACGTGCGTCCATCTGTTCATCTCTCACGGTTAGACTACTTCTGGTCCACCAAAAGAGAAAAATAAAAGAACTCGATGCGTCTGTGTTTCCTGGTGGAGAATTGATGTTTTGTTCGTGAATCCATCTAGAAAATTGTTTTTGTTCTTTTAAGCAACGAAAGCGCAATTATGACACCTACAGATATGAGCAATAGCTCACTCATTCTTCTCGACAAATTTAATCAATTGGCACAATTCTTAGCAGATTCCCTCTAGGAAATGTTGGAAGATTTCTATTCAGTGACACCTTATTTTCTGTAGCGATGCACAGGCCTCGTCAGGATGTGAACTGCAGCTTCAAGACAACTCACGAAAAATAGAATATTGATGATAGAGACATTCTGGAAAGATGTTTATTTTATTTATTTAATGTCAAAAAACAGTTAAAACTGCGTATGACGTGCCATGGGGAAAAGTGAATTGTATGCACATTTTCAAAATTCTGTGATCCCTACACTAAGTCATATACTACTTGAATTTTGAATTTAAAAAAAGCTCCCATGTAATAAAATCTATTTTCAAGGATAAATAAGCAATAAATTTTGGACTCTTATCCATGTTGTCCTTCGGAATAATACTTCCTGCCGCGACAACATGGAAACGATAATTTGAATAACTGTATTTCCCACTGAATTCTAGAAGACGTGTACGGATAATGAAGTTGCATTTATGTCCAGAAGCAAAACAAGGGGCCATCTCAGCATTTGCTCAATGGATCAGGGAAACTGGACGAAACACCTAATCGAGATGGGAGTCATTGACCCAGAAGCTGCGATACAATACTTGTTATATATTGTTTAGAATTATACAATCCAATGGTAAACAATACATTAAATATCACTATTAAATGTTCCAAAAATAAGTTCTTTAAAAAACGTCCTGTTCATTTTTGTTTCAAATATGAGTGGCTTAGCGCAATTTCGCAATTTTTCGAATTTGCAAATTCGAATTTCCCGCACTTCTTTTGCAATTATTTTCACGAGTTTCACAATTTTCACGATTTTCACGAGTTCACGTTGCAACACAATAATGGGAAAGCCGCGGCAGTGCAGGTTTACATTCTCAGAATAAATTCTCATTGTTGGGCAGTGTGTGGAACGGAGTTCTGCATTGTCGATTTTATGTTGATTTAATACGTTTAAATGAAATAAAATGTTTGCGCCTAATGCACTACTGTTCGTTATGACTTTTAGAAGTCATGTCTAAGATCTCTAAATATAGACAGAAATTGCGGTACTGTAATTTTACGAAATTGCTGATGCGAGAAAGTATTAGCTGTTTTTAGCACCACGTGCTGATTAAACAGGATGGGGAATATCGCATTGAGATTCTGGTGCGTTTAATTCTGAAATTGTGATTTCAGTGATTTCTAGCATTGTGTGAAATAGTATAAATTGATTTATTTCTGTGCATAAAGTGATGAAGTGAAAACCGTCGAACTGAAATGTGTAATCTAAAATTTAATTCTTGTTACGTCAGATTTATAATATACGGTACAGAATTTTTGGGTGTATAATACGTCTGAAAATTAATGTTGTTAACTTCTAGGGGATCAAAGATCATCATTGTGTCAATCGCTTTGTTAATAAACATGTGGCGGGAAGTCTCAATGATGTAGTTAGACATCTGACACTGGCTGGTATTGACAGACAACTCATTATGCAGTAGTGTTTGGCAGGTACTTGTTCAGGCCCAAAGAGATGTCTACCTGTCGTACATCGGTACAAGATACATTGTCAGGGGCAAATGCTATACTATCTTCGTTTTATGAGATTTTCCTCCATAAATTCACTGACAAAAACTACAGGTCCACTACAAGTTTGTAACATTTATTCACAGACATCCAGCATAATTCATACATAGTAGTTATAATAGTACATTAAAATAAAACGTAATTATGAATGGAGAGATATTTTTCGTACGACGGTTGGGGTATAATTCATGGCAATTATTTTTTTGTGAGAATACGAACCCGGGTAGAAAATGTGGAAGGACAAGTTATGAAGTAAGGTGAAAGGACAATGTGTGAAGTGCGTGGACATTTAACGACACACCAAAATTGTGTTTCTCAAATTTATTAAGGTATTTGAAATGGCAGTGCTGGTTTCGTGTTTTAAAGCATTTTAGCATATACGTGTTCACAAAATTCCAAAAGCATTACATACCCGTTCTAAAGACCCGATTACTCAGATGCTCTATCACGCACATGCCACATCGGTCCCCGCACTTCACAGGTCGTCATACGCGTTGATGATCAGTGGCGCAGAAACTCTCCTGCCGCGACTGCCGCTATGGAAGGGTGGAATTACAGGAATTAAGGACGGTTTGAAATTATTCCCATGAGCTTCCCTGTGTTGTTCCAATGGAAAACGGCTGTCTTGGAGTATGAGCGCAGCTCGAAATATATTACATCCATCTCGCACGGCGGTAGTCCGTCAAGTGATTTCACGTTTCTCTCTGCTGATAGAGGCACTCAGTGCCATCTGATGATCTGGACACACTCAACTGCAGCATCTCTTTCACGCTACAAATGAAATTGTGCGATTCGATGACATTAAAAAAAAAGTTCATATACGTTCAGTTTTGGTCCTTGTATTTTAGAACAGACCTTATTCAACTAGTGGAGGTAAATCTATTGAAATAATTACACACACACACACACACACACAAAGTATTATTTATTTGTTTATGTCGCTAAACTTTTGAGGACTTTTTTTCCTCATCAGACTAAAAAATTATTTGAAATAACAATTGTCAAGTAGTTAAACAATGAAATTACTAATAAAAACGGTTATTTGTACAAAACTTCATTACAAGCAAAAAACAACAAATCACTTTTTGTTGTTACTATTTGTTGCGACATAAGAAAATACAAAAAAAACAACAAAACAAATATGGTTTGGAATTATTTAAATAGATTTACCTCCAATAGTTGAACAAGGTCTGTTCTAAAATACAAGGACCAACACTGAAAGTATACGAATGTGAAAACGAACAGACACGTGAACACTTAAATTTAAAAAAATAGTTGCCGTGACTTGTGCCCACCCCTCGCATTTGACGCCGCCGGTGGCTTCGCCTGCGCCGCGTTGTGTGCACGTTTATCAAGGGACGCCCGCAAGGCGCTCCCTCGCGCAAGCAACTTACGCGGAGTTCGCTTCGCCCGAGCTGGGAGAGGAAACTTGGGCAATTTTCTTAAGAATCGAGTTAGGCAATCAACTGGAGATACCTTACACCAAACTAAGATTACTCCTGGGCTTTTTGTCAATCGTGGAATGTTAAATCTAATCTACTTTTATACTCGCTTCTAATTTCCTCCAAACCGAATCTTTGTTTGCATTTGAAAGCAAACCACACGATAACCTAACTTCAACAGTCTTTCCGAAATGTGTAAGGGAAATATCCTTCATTGTCGTAAATAATAGTGTTCACGTCCTCATGCGTCCTATTACGTCGTAGCCAGTTCCCATGAAGTGAGTGAGAAATGAATTTAATACATAAAGATTAAATGCAGATTATATACATGTAGATTAGTGCCACTACCACTGCCACCATGATATTGCATCTTGGGAACTATTAAGTTAGCGGCAGATTCCGCCGATATAGTTGGGTAAAAATTCCATTTATCGTGCTCACGTGACTGGTCGTGTGCGACGCATGTCATGTTACAGCATTCGCTAACTTTGATGGAGTTACCCTAACGTAACGTGGGAGACAGCGCATGCGCAGGAGCTGAAAACTGGCTTCAGAGCGCGCTCGCTAATGCCTTCTCACCATCAGTGGCGCCGCTGAGGCCATTCGCTAGCCGGACCACCGCGCGTCCACCGACAGATCGCCTTTCAAATGTCACGCCTCGGGGTGTCGGGGGGGGCCGTTTTGATTCTCGAAAGGAGAGCAGCCGGGCCGTCCGCGGGGCACCGACAATAAAAGCGGCTGCTGCTGCTGCTGCATGTGCAATGGCGGCGGCGGTGGCGCAATCGCCCGCGGCGCCGCTCTCCTTTCCACCGGCGCGGTGGAGGCGGCGGAGGCGGCGACGACGGTGGTGGTGGCGGTGGTGGCGGCGGCGGCGGCGGCGGCGGAGGCGGTGGCGGTAGTGGTGGCGGCGGCGGCGGCGGTTGGCGGCGGCGGCGGAGGCGGTGGCGGCGGCGGCGGCGGCGGTAGCGGTGGCGGCGGAGGTGGAGGCGGCGGAGGCGGTGGCGGTGGCGGTAGTGGTGGCGGCGGCGGCAGCGGTAGCGGTGGCGGCGGAGGTAGAGGCGGCGGCGGTAGTGGTGGTGGCGGCGGCGGCGGCGGCAGCAGCAGCAGCGGTGGCGGCGGCGGGGGCGGCGGTGACTTGGCGGTTGGTACTGTGGGGCGGCGGGGGCGGTGGGGATGTGGGGGCAGCGGCGGAGGCGGCGCAGTTGATCGTCTCCTGTATTATTTCAGTTGTATACATTCCTTTTGCGGCTCTCACACGCAACTAATCTTTATAAATGAGGTCTCTAAGAAAAGAGAATTTCTAGAAGACGTGACGAATTGCACTTTGGCTTTAAAAATGTGAAGGATGTTTCTTAAAAAAAAAAAGGATCTAAATATTCATTAAAATGGAATCCGCAACACTCGGCCGAATATTTGAATCTATAATGTTAAATAACTCCTAAACGATGCGATTTAAGGCCTTGGAAGCTAAGAAACTTCCCTCACACCGTAATCTAGAGTGTGAGATCTTTTTAAACATTCTGTTGCATTTTTGCTGGTTCGACGTTTCTCGATTCTATCCCACCTCTTCAGAAATTGTAGAATCTGCAACTGTATGGGAAATTAAACTGATTTCATAATATTCCCTGCGGCTGAATTTCAAGGGTGTATCTTTCTACTCCGTAATAATGTTAAATAAGAATAGTTTTTATTGGCAAGGGTGTACTGTATTGTATTGTTATCAGTTACAAGGAGACATGAAGAACAAGTGACGGAGGAGAAGAGGGTCATAAATAAAAAGGTATATTGCAGGCCTAATATGGAAATGGAAAAATAGGGAATAGGGTGGGGTTTAACTTGCGAGAGTTCTCGCACGGGCATGCTAGTTGTGTATATAATGAAATAAATATGAATGATACGCGAATGAAAAAAATAATAAGAAAGAAGTGTGGCATCGTCATACATCGCCAAACGACCTCTTGTGTTTGATGACCTTTAATAATTAGGTAAACTTTCATAGGGATATCCCCATGACCACGTTTACAGGAAGACAAAAGGTCGAAATGCATGTTTGGGAGGAGCTACCTTACACTTGAAAGACGAAAGACTTTTTTGTTAGTAGGTAGCACCGAATTTCATTTGTAGTTTAATACCTAAAGATAAATATATTGCCACACAAGCAAACTTAGCATTAAAAAAATTATTTTGTTCAAGTTAGGTGTGCCAAACTGGTGCACAATACTTGATAAAGTAGATTTAAGATTAAATTAAGTTAGTTATAGTTATAAAGAACTCCCATCTTAGCAGCTTAATCCCTAAGACAGCAGCATAAGTAACCTAAATCCCCTACTCAGGGGTAAATATTTGTGCCCCTTAGTGCAGTAAGTGTTGTGGTGGGTTTACAGTGGCGGTGTTCCTCCCCCACTTGAATGAGAGATTTGGCGTCGATGACCTACATGTCGATTTCCCCCTGAAGGTATCTCCTCCAGAGGGGAACCGCTCAGCCAGGGCTACTGTAAGCTCCCTTCTAGTCTCCCGACTTGTGGAAGTGAAGTCCATATAAATGTGTGGATCAAGAGAGAGAGAGGGGAACAAAGGAGGAACGGAAGATCGCGCGCGTTTTCTGGCCCGTTTGTTAGGGGCTACCTACCAGAGCAGCCGGTAGCTACAGTTCTCTTTCTGACAACTTGTGAATTCGACCTGTGGAAGTGGTGTTGAAATTCCGCCTCCACGGGTAATCGAACCGAAGGGCCTCCCATCAGGGAGGCTGCCTAGGTCCTGGTGGCGGGGGAGGGGGAGGTGATGGGGAGCCTGGGAGAGCAACGCTGCGATCTCCTCTTCACGGATGAACACTCGAAATCGGGTATGTTTGAGGTCTTTCGATTTCTCATTTCATCCAGTTTCAAACATCCTTATTCACTGCTCCCTTGTTTTAGTAGTAAATCATTCCTTACAACTTCCTTCTGTCATAATTTCCCCACCACCATTTGTACAGGTTTCTTCGAAAGAATTAACAAAGATGAAATCGAACCATGAATTTTCGGCAGCCATTGCCCAAATTACTTCCTGTAAAGTTACTGACAGTTCGTTTCAGACAAGTGGTATCTCATCAGCTGAGCGAATTTCAAGTTCCTACCAATAGAATACTACCCAAGCTTTATGAAACTATCGAATAAGAATTTTTGAAATGTGAAATCATGTTAAATTGAAATCCAATTAATATAATTTTACTTTCAAAAGAAACTTTCATTGCGAGAATCTGATAACTAATGGATAATTTATATATTTAATTAGTGAATGAATGTACAATTTATAGGATTCACATTCGACTTTTTATGTCAGTATCGTAAAACTAATTTATTGACATGGTGGTTGTATTTTCAAACGTAAGTTCCACAATGAAACACTAAAAATTGTCTTTTAAGTAATCACCATTTTAAACCAGCAACTTTAACTATTGTTTTTCTCAAATAAATAAACATTTATGGCCCAATTCATTTAACATTATATAAGTTTCCTTTTAGATGGAGTAACGGAAACCCAGATAAAAACTAAAATGGGATATGATTTTATCGTGAATAGAAACTCATTCGGATCTTCTACTTCAAGAGATTTCACTTGGCGAGGAAGCAGTTGCATTGCTCGGACGGGTATTGCAATTCACAGCGAAACTTTCAAGATATGGAACAGCAACCGACAAAACTAAGATATATAATTTTATGAAGTAGTATTCACTCTCCTAAAACATACGAGTGAAGTTGTCTATTGAAGGAGCGCGTTGGATGTGAGCATTTACAAATAAGAGTATTATAAGTGGACCTTACAGTATTTTTAAAAGTTTTTTTTTATTTGAAAGACTAGTTTGAATATTTTATAATATAATGTAGGTATAATGCAATGAGTATGGGCGCTGAAATGTATAATACTTAAATTTGCACAATGAATTGTCACCCCGACCGCGATTCGAACTCCGGTCTTTCCAGTTTATGTGTAGTTGCTCTAACCACTAAGCTACCAGGCTTGATATATTGCCCGTTTTTTGTCACCACTGTCACCTTGTTTGGACGCAAATTGTACGAAATTTATAATGCTTAAATAATGCTCACCAGTGTTTTCAAGATCGAGTTTCAATAGTTTTTAAAGAGTTCTTCACTCTTGTTATGCAAGTATCAACATAGCACGAGTACCCCAAAGCAGCAGGGTTTGGGAACACAAAAAGCGCTTTCCTGAAGCTTACGTAAACTGGAATCTGCAAGCTCTGACGAATTTTGTTGCTGCTACTAAGAATCTCGCTCCTTGCTTTCTTATGATTTTCAACGAGCCATCCGATTAACATCATTTGCCAGAATAAAAATAAATACCCACTCTACTCTGTTATTTGTATTACCAGCCTCAATACTTTACGTAACACCATCTTCTCATAAGAAAATTTCTTTAGCTACATTTATTTCGATTGCTGTTAATGGACGGCGGGCTGTTAAATCCTTACTGGACGCTGGCCGTTAAGAGGTTTTATTTCTTCTGTTTAATTGCATTAACTTGATATAACAGTACTTAGTAGTAACGAGAAAAATAAAAAAAATCGATCATCTAAACAAATGGGAGCAATTGAATGGAGTTTCTTGGTCAGATAATGGGTAGCCTTGTCTCCGATAGAAGGGTGTGGCAGGAACGTCCCAAACCACTTCCAAGTCACCGGGGGAGATGCCTCAGTGGAGCTGCAATATCTCTGACCTGCTGGACGTAAAGTTCGAGTCCGCTGTGACGGATTTTCGACATTAACCAAAGCGCAAGAGCGATTCCAGCCGTTACTTGGGATCGGTTGTTTTCCATGGTTTCTCCGATCAGCACTAAGCAAATGCAGGAGCAGTACTCTAACAAACGGGCCACGGACCGCGCGCGATCTTTCGTTCCTCCTCCTTGTCCTATCATCACCCCTTACTTTCTCCACTTCACTGCTTCTTACTCCCGGCTGGAATGTTGCCCTGCTGGTGGGAGAGCCGACGGTAGGTCGGCGCCGTATCTCGTCATCCAGTAGGGGAAGATTACCACCACCTCCCGTGGTAAAAACATGCATCATACTTACGGGACTAATGACCTTAGCCGTTAACGCGCCCGGGATCACTAATCAATCAATCAAAACCGGAGCAGTACCCTAACAAATGGGCCACGGACCTCGCGCGATCTTTCCTTCCATATCTTTGCCTCCTTCTCCCACCATTACACACACTTACACTTCCATGTTCTACACTACTAAATCGTCAGGAGACCTATCGTGAGCTTTGTCACGGCTGGGGTGATGCCCCGGTGGAGGAAATACCTAAGGCGGGGGGGGGACTTTCTCGTTGCAGGGGGTTGCAACCTCCCGCCCTCGACCTACACTAGTCTCTCGAGATATTTTTCGCCCTCAGAAACACAAAATTCTCATTCAGCCCTCAACACGCTTCTTTCGAAATTTTTACATCTCAGGTCTAGGCTAGAGTATGGTGGATGAGTGAAAATTCTGGATATTTTTCTGTTCGCAGTCGTCCCTTCGACAACACCCCAGGGCGTCAATAAAGCTCTGAGGCCCTGCAAAACCGACTCCAATTTTATGGTAAGTAGTCAGAATAGTAATATCCGTCCAATACCGTATGGAAATAACAGTGGATAGGGCTTAGATTCATTTTATGAGGCCAGTTTTCATATTCTCTTCAAAGAAGGCGTATATCCACAACTTCACAATTATAGAATGTAATCGTTAAAGATTTTCCAAGTCTGATGATCAGCTTTGTACGATTCCCTTTCATCTAAAATAATTTATCCTCAATAGCGTTCTTTACAGACATTTTCAATTAACATGGAAAAAGATGGCAAACCTATACCACATCAATCACGGAAATGCCTGAGCTTGTGTTCGACGTTAATACTGCACAGCCTTGCAGTAGAAGAATTGCATGTTATCGCAATATACACTGAGATGCGAGGTCTGATGGTAATTAAGAAAAATGCTGTAGAAGTACGTAATGTGTCGTTGGCGCCTTTTAATTGATTACTCGAAGACGTGCGTGTGTTTATGCACAGCGGCGTAAAGCTACAGGCGCTGACCTTGTGGAGATGTTTGTAGGCAGTGCGGACTGCATCATTACCACGTCAAGTGGATGAGTGGGGAACAAAAAGAATAAATATATGGAAATTCTGGTTCGGATGCATGCACATTTTATGTAAAACGCCTGTGCCGATCCTGGGTTGGTTTCGCGCCGTTTGAGAAATAATATATTCAATACGAGACCTATGTAATGAAAGCTGTTATCAATATTTACTACTAATTAGCATGGTAAATATTTGAAGCTAGTATATTATTATTATTATTATTATTATTATTATTATTATTATTATTATTATTATTATTTAATACCTTCGTAGGGGAAGACTTTTTGTTCTTTCTCCATACTCTAAAAAAAGAAATTGAAGTTTAGTGATTTTAAAAACTAAAGTTTGAAGTGCCTTGTGGTACACAGGAGTCGTTTGCATGCAGAAAGTTGTTTTGAGTTCAGGAATGACCACGAGAACATCTGAGCCAAGGTCAATCCTACTGCTCGTGTTTCGAGGATTTCGCCTCTTATCTCGGTTGCATCGTGTTCGTTTTATTATTGATATTACGTACCGTCTGTTTGCAGAAATGAAGTGCGTGTGTGAAGGCAAAAATGTTTTTATTATAATATGTTATTGTGTTACAAGACCTCGCGAAAGTTGTTGGTAACATTATGTAAACAATGGATAATAATATACACAAAGTGAAATGCCGAGGAGAAGTTATCTGATTTAGAAAATAAACAAGATCCACTTTAATGATTTTGACTTGCAAACTTGTATTTACGAAACAAATAAAACGTCTCAGGGTTGCATTTTTATCATTTTTCATCACATTGAATTACTGAACAGAGAATATGACACACAACAACACATTTTCAATCAAAATACTCAATTGATTCGTTGTTTCTCTCGTAAATAAAAGCTCCCGAAGATTACAAAAAATATTGAATAACACTTCCAAAAAGTCAATCAGAATCATAACAAGTAATTTAACAATTTAATTTTGGGATATTAAAAAGTGATTAATGCGCTTTTTACCAGTAATTTGCATCAGTGGGACGGAAGTTTATAACGTAAACTGTTTATTCTTAATATTGAATTCAAATTGTAAAGTAAAATCTGCATTGTCAGATACATAAACTATGTTTCAATAGATATTATAAAAACAGAATGTCATCTTAACACAGATAAACAAGCATCGCATATCGAAGACATTCCCATACACTTCTAGCCACATCACTATCACGACCCAAAACAGAGTAAGTTGAACTGACCACAGCTGAGCAGAGGGATTACCGAGATTCTTTTATTAGAGAGAATGAATGTGTCCCGACTGTAAAGTAACTGAATTTTTGAATCCGAACCTGTGGAAGATGACATAAATGAAAAAAGTTGATAAAAGATGACATTATAAAAGTATAGATAATATTGGCTAAAAATAACGCTCAAATTATATTACTCGAAGAATAAATACATACGATTCTGAATATTAAAGAACTTAATGAACATTCACAAAAAAATATTTTTCTTCGAAAAGTAGAGTAAACACAAAGTAAATGTATCTAGCCAGTATAAACAGAACTTTCGTATACGATAAAAATGTGTTGAGTGTAAGTATTCGCTGGAGTCGAAAAGGACTGCTGAAGAGAGAGCAAATGTTTCGTCTTTGTGCATCAGTTCATGACTTAAGAAGAAAAAACTTTAAACGAATACGTTAGGCATTGAGGCGCACAGCATGGTGGAAACACGCGACTGCGCTCGTGAGTGGGTTCACGCCAATGGGAGAGCAGGAGGGCGCACGCGCTCCAACGGAAGAGCGAGCCACTCGATTCCGCCGGTTGCCCAATGGAAGGGGTTGGCTGCCTTGCGGAATGGGAGGTGTATCATTACGAGTAGGTGGGTGGCAAACGATTCGGGGAGGTAAATAAACGCCCTATGAGAGATTGAGCACGGGATGCACTCGCTGGACGCCGTGTGAATGACAGGGAGAGGTGGCTCAGTGCATCAGCTGATGTCTCTGTAGTGCCTCTGACCGGGAGGTCCTAGGGTTACACTCCCCACAGTGGCAGCATTTTCGACACGAGCTACTAGGTGCAATTCAGCCGCTGTCTGGAGGACAATTCTGGCGATCGGCTCCTCTAATTTCTAGTTTCCCCGGTTTCTCCGACAATACCAGACTAATGTCGGAGTAGCATCCTCACAAACGGGCCACGGAACGCGCGATCTTTCCTTCGTCTTCCTTGTCCTATCCTCACGCCTTACTTACACAATCTTACACTAACATGCACTACACTACCACACATGACGGGAGACAAGTCGGGAGCATAGAGCTTGTCTCGGCTGAGGTAGTGCCTCACTGGTGGGAGATACCTGTCTAGGGAAAACCCTACTCTGCGGTGGTACCTCGGCGCCGGATCTCGTCATCCAACGGGGGATGATCACCGCCACCTCTCAATACATCAAAACATGCACTAAACTTACGTGACTAATCTTAGCAGCGTACGTACCCCGGATCACTAGTAATCAGTCAATGTAATCGTGTAGTGGAAGTAGGTAGACGGGATGCAATCGGACTATGCCGTTTTATGGAGATAAGCAAGCGTGATGCAGTCGGACTCAGTCGTTTGTGGAGGTGGATAAACGGGATGCAGTCGGACTGAGCCATTTGTGGAGGTAGGTAAACGGGATGCAGTCGGACTATGCCGTGGAATGGAGGTAGACAAACGGGATGCAGTCGGACTATGCCGTGCAATGGAGGTGGGCAAACGGGGTGCAGTGGGACTAAGCCATGTGTGGAGACATGTGAAAGGGATGCAGTGGTGGAGGTAGGACGCGTACCTGGCGTGGTGGAGGTGCGCGGGGTGCGCGGCGTGCCGGGCACCTCCAGCTCGTCGTCGTCCAGCCCGTTGCGCTCCATGGAGTTCCAGGCGACGCTCTTGAGCTTCGGGGGCGGGCCTGCGGCGCGCGCGCCCCGCGGCGCGGCCGGCGCCGCCACCGCTGCGTCGTCCGCGTCCGCTGCCGTCGTCGTCGTGCCGTTCATCGCGAGCGAGGGGAAAGCGCAGGAGCGACGAGACGGCCAGAGTGCGCGGCCGTCGGCGCGGAGCGAGCCACTGCCGGCCGCCCGCCGCCGCGCGCGCCATATAGGAGGCGGCCGCCGTGACGTCACGCTGACGTGCGCGGCGCGGGCGGCGCGGGCGCAGCTCGTTCCGCGCGCCGCCGCCGCAGCTACACACGGCGCGCGCACGCACCCGCCGCCCCGCGCTTTCCCGCCCGCCTCTCATTGATTGCTTCGCCATTTACATTCATTGTTAACGCGTCAACTACTATGGTCATTACTTCCGGACGTGTAGTACGTGTTTTTGCTCGGGAGGTGGCGGTGGTCTTCCCCCGCTGGATGGCGAGATCTGGCGCCGACGTACCGTCGGTTATTGGGGTTTTCCCCAACCAGGTATCTCCCACCAGTAGGGTACCGCCCCAGCCGGGTTGTCGAATTCTAGAGCTGTCTGGAGGAGAATTCTAGCGGCCGGCTGCTCTGATTGGAAGTTTTCCGTGGTTTCTCCGATCAACGCCAGGCAAATGCTGGAGCAGAACTCTAACAAACGGGCCACGGACCGCTCGCGATCTTTGCTTCCTCTTCCTTGTACTATCCTCTCCCCTTACACACACACTTACACTAACATGCACTACACTACCACATATTCCGGGGGATCGGTCGGGAGCTTAGAGCTTGTCTCGGCTGGGGCGGTGCCTCGTTGGTGGGAGAGTCCTGGTTAGGGGGATACCCCACTAGCCGACGGTCGGTCGTCGTCGGATCTCGCCATCCAGCATGGGAAGATGACCGCCATCTCCCGAAGAAAAAACATGCACTACACTTTCGAGACTAATGACCTAAGCTGTTGACGCGGTCGGAATCACTAACCAACGAACCAATCCAACCGGGACAAGTTCTAAGTCCCTGACCGTTCTCCCGGCATGGGTGGTAGTGAAGTACATGTTAGTGTAGGTGTGTGTGTAAGGGGAGACGATAGGACAAGGAAGAGGAAGGAAAGATCGCGCGCGGTCCGTGGCCCGTTTGTTAGGGTACTGCTCCGGCATTTGCCTGGTGTTGATCGGGGAAACCACGGAAAACTACCGATTAGAGCAGCCGGGCGGTAGAATTCTCCTCCAGACAGCGGCTCAATTCGACCTAGCTATGAAGCTAGAGTCGAAAACCCTGCCACTGACGGTACTCGAACCTGGTGTTATCATGCGGCTTCGGTGGTATAACGGCTAGCGTGTCGGGTAGCATTACACCCATGTTTGCACGTTCAAACCCCATCAAAGCTGTGGATTTTTTATGTAAAAAAAATTCGTACGCTTTCCTTCGGAGGGTAAGTATAGCGGGCAAGTATGTTATAGTAGATTTACTGCATGTACAACCCTCTCATGCCTAAAAGAAGCCTCTGAGCTAAATTCACATCGCCTGTTTCTTCGCCCCAGTGTAACCTTTCTCCACTAGATGGTAAAAGCTAGATGATAAACCGAAATTTACGTGGTCACACTGAAGATGATGATGTGAGTCTTTTTTCGTAAAATAAGGCATCATTGAATTCGAAGAGTAGTATCTCGCGATCAGAGACACAGCAGTGGCATCAGTTGATGCTCTGAACCATCTAAGCCGGTGGTCTCTCATTAAAAAGACAGCTCAATAAAAACAGATATTCTTGTCCCCCACTTGTGTGCGTGTGTTCGTAGCGTCGCGTGTTAAACCGTGATGTTTTGAATAAGTGTTTTAAAAATAGCAATGTGGTATTAAAGTTTTTGTACAAACCATAGCTATTTAGGGTATACTCGGTAGCGTTGAATAACTAGGATATACATTTTTTCCTTAATGAGAAGTGTATGTCATAGAACTTCAAACTTACGACTGCTAGGAATGTAAAGTAAGTGTTCACATTCTGGATCAAAAAATAAATATCCTAGTGTTTCAATGACTTCATTCAATGCATATCCTTTATACAAGCAATTCAATATCAATGAATCATTAATTGAAAAAAAAAGCAAAATCAATACATTTTGTTTTAACAATGGTCGCCATAAAAGTTACGGTAACTGAGGCATTTGGTGTGTTTATGGGAAATACGAAATATACTGAAATCAAGTATATCTAATGATACGCGTGTAAACAGTCGTAGTCCGCTAAGGCAGTATTGAGAGGGGAGATCGCTAAGGTAGTAGTGTCGTAGTGATCTCCGGCTGAAGGGTGGCGGGTTCGAGTCCCGCCTCGAGCATGATTGTATTTGTGTTCGTCCTTTCACCCCTTATCAACCTCATATCGTTTCATCTTCATAGTTACCATTACGTTAACTCCAATAGCGGTAGCTAATGACCTAGATGTTGATGCGTCCTTAAATAATAAATAAGAAGTCGAATAATACGTGAACGTCCCTTCGGTCTTCTCCACCGAGCGGCAGCCCGTGCCTGGCCCATGCACCCATCGCATGTCACAGCAGTCTTTGGCTCTTAGTTCCTGCACGCAGATGCAGGGCCCTGCTATGGGAGTGGAAAGGCCCCGTGGAGATGCGGCAGACCGCTCCCGGCGGCGGGGGAGGGCTTTGTGTGTCCGGGCGCGTCAACCCGCTTCGCCGCTGCTCCCACGAGGGCAGGGCTTGCCACGCCGGGAGGCGCCTGCACTCCCCACCCGCTGCAGCGAGAGATGCGCTTGCGGAGGATTTCCTTCTCCAGGTGTCTCTCCCAGCGAGACACGTCTAGGCTTCCGACTTGTGTTGTAGAGCAGTGCATGTAAGAGAATGTGTAAGTAACGGGTGAGGATAGGCCAAGGAAGAGGAAGGAAATATCGCGCGCGGTCCGTGGCCCGTTTGTTGGGGTTCTACTCCGGTATTTGCCTGGTGTGATCGGAGAAATTCCCGATCAGAGCAGCCGCTAGAATTCTCCTTCAGACAGCGACCACCTAGGTCATATCTAGCTAGTGAGGAAAATCGACCATCAGTGCTCCTCTAACTCTAGTTCCTCCCGGCAAGAGCTCCCGCTGTAGTGGCAATAGCTGACACTGAGACATTTCAGCCGATGGGTGTAGTGGCCAGACCGCTCATCATCCTTTTGGGGGCGCAAGGCTTCTAATTCAGGACCTTCCACGCATAATGTTGTGTACAAAATGGGTTCGCGGGATTTCTTGGGATACCCGTCTCTCTCACCTTGCCTCCCACTGTTGCCTCCTCATCATTCAAATCAAGTGCTCACCCATCAATCACACCATTCTCGTCAGGTACAGTCGAAAAGAATAGAAACTGGTAATTGAAATAAAAAATTAGAAAATTTTTCGGCTCAGTTATTTGCTCAAAATTAGTTGTAATTAC
Organism: Teleogryllus occipitalis; assembly: GCA_011170035.1. Taxonomy (NCBI): domain Eukaryota; kingdom Metazoa; phylum Arthropoda; class Insecta; order Orthoptera; family Gryllidae; genus Teleogryllus; species Teleogryllus occipitalis. Next base: position 191,152 of record BLKR01001345.1, read on the forward strand.
AAATATTGTATTATCTTCAACGTTTAGTGTTTTTTTATAGATTAGAGTTTTACGCAAACTTTTATTATTTGTCTTCGCTATAAGAGGGAGTGGGTTTTCCTCCACTCTCGAAAACCTTTGAAAATATATTTTTTCTTCACACTTCACCAACACAAAAATTATAAAAACGAAACCAAATGGCATCTGAAACTTTCTGAAATATCAAGGAAAAACATCGTAATTACCTCATCGTAAAAACCTCTTATTTCATGTTGACATCGATCATTACATATACTTTTCCCTTCAATTTGACGTCTATTTTTAGAAATATTTTGGAGGAATAGGTACGCTGGATTGCTTGTGAACCAGCCAAAAATTTTCTCTCGGTCTGAAGTGCAGTACGTTTAAACTAGGCGTGGTGGCATTTGAACGTCATAAAAAATAGTGACGTTATTTGTGAGTCGGCAGGAAAATTTACTATATTCCATATGTATCCTTCTTTAATATTTATTTATTCAATGCCTGGGTTTGGCCCAGACCCCTTTGAGACATATTGCTGATGAGCCTGTTTAAATCTTTGAGGTGGAACACTGCACTAAAGAAACTTCAACATTCTTTGACATTTTGCCTACTGTACATCACTTTCTGTAATCGATGATGTATTGTGATGTCGTATCAAATAACTATACCAAAGACACAAAATAACACGTGAAAACTGTCATAACGGATTGAGAGATCTTTGTATTTGTGATATGGGAAGAAAGTGACTTTCCTGATTGCCAAACGGTAGTTTCAAATCACTATAAACCTGTACACATAAATATAATAGCTTAGAGCACTTAAAATATCCTTCAAGAATGTGCTAAAGGGATAGAATTTCATTTGTAGTAATTTGTAATTTTGTTTGTAGAGCTGTATTATAAGTCAAAATATTGCTTATGTTTGAAGAACAGAAATAATTGGATGAATTGGCAACTTCACTACGTCATTTTGTACAGTAGAGTGTCTATATTTCAGACATCAAAAATCCGTTGATAATCCTCTTTCAATTTTAGCGAAAAAAAATCCACGGAATTTCTACGTATTACTGTACTTCACTGTACATACTGCGTTTTGTTGTAGACATAGATTAATATAAAATAAGGCACTTTCTACATGCAATACTGTATCTACATAAGTGAAGTATTTTTATGCTAAATAAACGTAAACATTTTACTTTATTAATAGTTTTACTCATTCCCTGCACTACTGTAACCGCCAGAGCGAATTATGAACGACTAGTGGTGTACAACAGCAAAAATGCTGTTGAACAAAACCGTACGAAATTGGTTTCAGAAACAGAACTACATTGCTCAAGAACAACAAATAATACACTCTAAAACACTGAAATAATTTAAATATTTTAATTCAAAGAGACTTCACGAATACTGGCGCGCGGAAATTGAATGCTAGTAAATACACAGTACAACAGTTCTTTGCATACCAGAAATATATAAAAAAGTTATAGGAAATAAAGCATATTTAGCAAATAGCAAATATTTAGCGGCGGGAGGAGTCTTTCTTAGAGCTTCGCTGACGTATGACGCCAGCAGTGTCGTAAGCAATGACGCACTGATTTCGAGAAGTCAGTCGGTGCGCGTATTGTAAGAATAGTTGGAATAGCGCAGTCAAATTTTTATTTTTTTCTGTCAAAATATAAACTACTAATTGTAGAACCGCGCGTTGCAGCCCTGCAATAAATAAATAACCCTGGATATTTATATTTTTTTATGAAACAGAGAGAGGAATTCCATTTATTCCTGCCCTATGGCAGAGCCTACTTCTATCTATTCTATTGTATAACCCCTCCGCCCTACCCCGCCTCTCTATCTTTCTCTAAGGTTTACGGTTATAAATCATAGCCTATAGTACTCCAGACATTTAAAGGAAACTATCACTAAAGTTTCATCGGTATTGATTCAGTAGATTCAGAGGTTATCGCGCTCTGAGTGTACTTCTGTCTAGCATAGATAGATATAGGTAGATATAAATATAGAATATAGATGTAAAATTCATTATTTTGGGACTGTTCCCGTGTTACTGGATATCTAACAAAACAATGGAAACCTTCCACATGGCCGAAGGCAGCACAGTTTTCTTCTGTAAATCAGTAATATAGATTTTATAAAGTCTTTTAACTTTAAAGACAACTATCTGTAGTATTTTTATTCTTCACTAACAAAATACCCGGCATTGCTCTGGATTACTTATATCCAATCCTTGTGAAAGAGGAAAAGAATCAAGTTCATATCAATCACGGTGTTTAAAATAATTATTTTTAATGAAACTGGCTCAAATGTTAATAAAATACTGTAATTTGGTTTTATTTTATTTTACATTACTTTGCTGTTGGATTAAAAACGTTTAACTTACGCACTGCTTCTGGCCTTTGGATCTATTAGATACCACTTCTGCTGCACCGATACTGGCTTGGGGCCGAATATATTAGGAACCTCGTGCTCTTAGTAAGAGGCGAAAAGTAGCGATCATGCAGTATCTACCAACATATTACATAAGGTATTTATTTTCCGCATTTGTGATGTATTAATCTTTACCAAAGAGTGCAAGGACACTTCAACAACCGAAGAAGAGCCATTAAAAGTCTCGTATCTACTTATACACAACTTCTTGTTGTATTGATATCAGTTACATCTTGTTGAATCCTCATTTATTAGCATAATTTCGAAAATCCGAACAACTTCCGGATGCGGAAGGGTTTCGGTCCAAATGAATAAGGATTAGCACGTTCAAATTTAGCGAGCACACAGACCCGCCCAACCCCGCCCCGCCCCCCTCCGTTCCGCTCCGCCCCGCCCCCCTCCACTCCGCCCCGTCCAGCCCCGCCCCGCTCCGCCCCGTCCCTTCCCCGCCCGGCCCCGCCCCCTCCCCGCCCGGCCACGCCGGGCCCCGGCAGCCGACTGATTGATTAGTGATTCCGGTCGCGTCAACTGCTGCCTTTAGCCCTGTAAGTGTAGTGCATGCTTTCTATCGCGTGCGATGGCGGTGGTGTTCTCCCGCTGGCTGTCGGGATTCGGCGCCGAGCTACACGTTGACTCGTGGGATTTTCCTCACCCAGTTACCTCACAGCAGCGGGGCACCGCCCAAGCTGGGACAAGCTCTAAGTTTCCGATTGGTCTTCCGACAAGTGTGATGGTATAGTGCATGTCATTGTAAGGGTGAGTTCAATATTTTCTACAAGAGACTTCCTCCAAACTGGTTGAAGCAAATACTTAAACTCTTCAATATGGTTCTTGTGAGTCGCAAGTTACTTTGTTCCACAAGAAGGGAAACGAAGCAGATCCACTCAATTACCATGGCATAGCGCTTGCAAACTCGATAACTAAAATATTCATATCTCTCATTGCAAAACAATTGATAATGTGGAGTGAGAATTTCAACATTTTACCTGATTGTTAATCCGGCTTCCGACCTGGAAGGTCTGTTGAAGATAACTTGTTTGTCATGCAAGGCAAAATAGAACTAGAGATAGTTAAACCTAAAGGAAACAATTATGCAGCGTTTATGGATTTCAGAAGAGCTTTCGACTCCATTATCCACAATATTGTATGGGAATCATTGAATGAATTCGCGGTAAGCAGCAATATTATAAAGATCCATCAGAATATTTATGGAAACACATCAATACGAGTAAGAATCAACTCCCATTCTACCACCATTTCGATACAAGGAACACAAGGCGTACGTCGAGGTGATTCGTTGAGCCCTACGCTAGCTCTTTTCCTTCGAGACATTACCAGTTTCCTCGTGGATAAAGGTTTCACAGACAGAATAAAAAGCTGACCTTCTTCTATTTGTTGGTGATTTGATTATCCTGGCAACCGATCTTATGGAACTTCAATACAAGATAGTCACGCTATCCAAGTATCAGAAAAAAAATCACTCGAAATAAATTAAAAAAAAAGAAATTCAAAAAGTCAGGCAGAATGAGTTCAGAGAGGCCAGTGAAATATACTGGTGACATTATAGAAATGGTCAATCAGTACACGTATTTAGGTATCCAGTTCACAATGACAGAGTTATTCAAATATGCTGCTGCCAGTGTCATGACCAATGGAAACATGGCATTGGGTTCAGTCTGGAAAATCTTATTATCAGGGGAAAATGATATCTGGCAGACTGATAGGAAACTCTTCGATTCCATGGCAGCAACTACTGTGTTATACGCTGCAGGTATCTTGGTCTAAGATACACTAATATACTGGAAAAGATACAAACGAACTTCTACAAACGATAAGGTACAAAAGAACTCGTCTTTTGGGGCTATCCATAACAACTCCTGGGTACTGATCAGAAAGTCAACTGGCTCAACTAAAATACAATAAGACGTAATTGAATGATCACTGACTTACATGATAAAATTGCTGTCTATGGCGCCTTGTCGATACCCAGGTATAATTTTCAACAAACGTTTAGAATCAAGAAATGCATATCCTAATTCAAGTAAATACAACTGAGTGTCCGTTCTGGACGGGTTAGTGAATGATTTGGGATTTCATAACTTAATTTCGCAGCAACAAAATCCGAATGTAATCAGAGATAGTATTCCCTCGATTGTTACAATTGTAAATTAAATCCTTCCGGACGATACGCGTAGATTTATGAATTCACCATACAGTACAGTAAATTGAGAAATTAGGGATCTGCAATCAGAAGCGGATAAATACCTAACTTCGCCTCTCCCCACTTCCATTACTAGAGTAGTCGCTCAAATCAGGATTTTCAGTGACAAAGAAATCAACATTAACAGTAGAAATATATGGCACAAAATACACTCAAATTCAGTCGATGTGTAATATGAATGCCCAATCTATATAGAGCTTTGATGACCATACCCCAACGATGTATTATCATTTCCCAATTGTTTGGTTAATCTGAACTCTGAAAGATTAAAACTCTGAATTACTTTATTTCATAAATTCTGAAATTACGGACATTCATTATAAATGAGGAGTTCACGATAAATTCCACGAGCACTCTAATAAATTACCTTATATCTGTAATGCATGAAGCTTCACTTGATAGTTTGTTTTTTATATATTTGCATGTTCTTTTGTCTCGATTATTTTGTAATGTATGTTTTTGTATTATTTTGTTATTGTGTTATTGTATTACTTGTATTTGTTGTGTTATTTATATTGTATCTTATGCTAAGTACGCGTTCTACCACATGTTATTTGTAAGATATTATTTATGCCGTGAGTATATTTGAGAATTTGTAATAGAATAATCCTGTAAGCCAATTACTAATAAAATTGAATTGAATAATTATAAGGAAAATAGGTTAGGGGTGGGACAGCACAATGAGAGGAAGTAAATATAGCGCATGAGTCGTGACCCGTTTGTACGGGAACTGCTCCGGCATTCACCTGGTGTTGATCGGAGAAACGACGGAAAACTACCCATCAGAGCAGCCGGCCGCTGGAATTCTCCTCGAGAGAGCGGCTGAAATCGACCTCGCTATATAGCTAGTGTCGAAAATCCCGCCACCGTCGGAGCTCGAATGCTAGGACCTCCGGGTCAGAGGCTCTGCAGCCGCATCAACTGATACCCTGAGCCACGCAGGCTCCGAAGTCTGCCGCCGCGCCGCGCGTGTCCAGTTGGCCAAGCCGCGGGCGATGGGATTACGGAACTGCGCGGCAGGGCGTCTCCGGTGTCTCCCCGCGCGCTCGTACGGGAGATCCTTTACCGCTCCCGCAACAGCTGAAGCAGCCTCCTGCAGTTCTACACCGACTCCTCTGCGTTACGCTCTAGTGTGCATGCCTACGCTGAAGGCGGTTTCCTTTCGACCGGGATCAGCTCTGAGCTCCGAGTTTTACGCTCCTCCCGTACTTTGCTCCAAAGGCCTCTCGTCCAGAGTGGACACAGACATCGTTGTTTTCGCTGACTTATTTCTTGTGTGGCGCTCCTTCATTTCCCGTGATCGTTTGGTCCATTTCGTTTTCTGACATCCGCTAACTCTTACGTAAGACCAAATGCCTCGATGTATGCATATCTCTCGTTAACGGTCTTCTATTCCCTTGGTATTTTAAATGAACAAACCGACTGAGGTGGCTCAGGGTAATAAAATAACTGCATTCCTGCTGCGTTCTGACTGGGGGGGTTCTAGGGTTTGAAACCCAGCGGTGACGGATTTTCGTCTCTAGCTTCAGAACTAGGTCAATTTCATCCCTTGTCTAGAGAAGAAATCTAGCTGCCGGCTTCTCGTCGAAGACGAAGTTTTTTGTCAGTCGGTTCTCCAATCAATATCAGGCGAATTCGGGGACAGCGTCCTCACAAACGGGCCACGGAGTGCGCACGGACTTAGTTTCTTTGCTTCCTCTCTTTGTCCCTCCTATCCTTACACATTCTCTTACCCTTACATGCACCCTACCACTCATGTCGGTAACCCAATCGGAGCTTATGCGCTCCACTCGGGGATATACCTGAAGGGCGATACCCTGCAAAACAAACTTTGAAGGTCGGCGAGAATATAACGTTCCAGTGGGGTAGGAGCACGAACACCGCCTCCTGCATATTACATGTACCCTTATGGACTAATGGCCATAATAGGTAACGTGCCGTGGGCATAAAATAACCAATCAATTCAATGAACAAGAACCAAATATAGAGCCCAAAATGTTATTTTACCTTTTGTGTAACTCTTAAAACTTTTCTTTTCGTGACATTGGGTATCACAAATATTAATGATTTTTAACTGAAGAGGCATTATTTACATGTTATATAAAAGTTGTTGATTAGAATTTCCAGTTCTTGGCACTAAAGCTTTTTGTGAAACTCTTTACATCAAACTTTTCTAGGATTCTGAAGTGTTCGTCCTGAGCTTTATCCTCATTGGACCATTCATCTTATTCGCCAGCTGTCGTCTAAAAGGCCCTATAAACAATCGAGTTAGGGTTGTCGGGCCTGTGCCGCTTCGGTTCTGCACTGCCGCCGCTCCGAACTGCTCCATTGCTCCATTGCTCCATTAATTGACGCAGGCGCGAGCCATGAACCACCGCAGGGACTTCCCACCGTTCCTCTGCCCCAGTGCGTCACGTTTCCCACTTGACATACCTCGGATGTCTCAGTGCATCATCAGTCTTCCTACTCTCCCAGCCAATCGAAATTTCTACTTCCTCCGAATGCCATGGCCCAAGCAAGGCATCCAAGGGCATCAAGGCCATCCGTATTCCCCTTCCCTCCTGCTTTGTCATTTAGATGTTATCGAAATTACGTTTACTTGCCTCACCGCAATTCTCATTAGTTCTATACTCTATGATTTCGAATAACTATGGACATAAGAGCTATGAGCATTTTTATAGGATCAGGTAAAATGATCCAAAAATGTCCACTCAGTTCATACTGAATTATTTTTTGAAGTGTCATTTGTGCGTAGACGACGTGAGACGAGGGCGTTCATTCAGAAGCAATTCGAGGCGAAGTTCTCCATCGCTCTTGCCCCGCCCGCGTACACACCCTTTTCAACGCCCATCACCCCTTGCCCTCCGCCACCTGCCCCACCCTCGCCACCCCTCGCCACTCCGCCCCTCCCGCCTCTCGCGACTCACACACCCGCCCCCGCCATCCGCCCCGCCCCCAGCCCCATGCCCCTTGCCCTCGCCCTCGCCTCCACTCTCCACCCTCTTGCCCTCCCCTCACCACTCCCCCTATCGCCCCGCGCCCGCAAGCGCCGCCCCGCCCCCTCCGGGCGAGATCTGGTGTCCGGCGCGGTTTGGGCGCCGCGCGGGTCGAGTTGCGTTGCGGTCGCCCGCACGCACACGCAGTCGCACACGCGGCGTCGAGTTGCCAGCGGCCTCGCCCACCCCGCCCCAGACCAGCCCACGGCCGGCGCTCCATTTCAATTAAAGTATGCAGCATATCGCTGTTTACACAAGAATTGATCAAAATAAATTTAAAAATTCCTAACACCAAATTAAGAGAGCAGTAACAAAGTAAGAGGGAGCATCGACTGTAGAAATACCCCGCCTGCCTATGCCCTAACCCAGTTACAGTAATAAGTCATACAAATCTCTGTAAAATCAATGGATTGGACAAATAGAAAATAAAGCTGTTAAGAAAAGAAGAATTGATTGATTTTTTTATTCATTGTTATGATGTTCCTTTTAGGAAGGTATGGCCATTATAGCCATAAGTGTAGTGCATGCCGTTTCCTGGGAGGTAGCGGTTTTTTCCCCCGCTGCAACGTCGATCTGACTCGACGACTTGCGAGATTTCTCCAGCACTGGTATTTCCGCCAGTGGGGTACCGCTCTCGCTACGACAAGCTCTTAACTCCAACTGGTGTCCTGAATAGTGTAGTAGTGTGTTGCGCGTAATTGTGAATGTGTGCTGTGTGAAAGAGAGGAGAGGATAATGATGGAGAAGGAAAGACCGTGGACGTTCCATAGCCTGTTTGTAAAGGTACTGCCCAGGCATTCGCCTGGTATTAACCAGGGAAAAGGATCCGTTGGAAGAACGGGTTACATTTTTCTTCAGACAGCGAATATATTCTGCGACTAAAAGCTGTATAGCTAGTGTCCAAAATCCTCCATCATCGGAACACGAACCCACGTTCTCCCGGTCAAAGACTCTGTAGTGGCAACAGCTGATACCCTGATTCATCTCAGTCGGGATGTTTCAGAAGAACATTGACTGATCCTTGAACCTGTAGAAACCTGTGATATCAGTTGTCTTCTCCTAGCAACGCGGGATTGTTATAGAAGACCCTAAATATACACGAAGAACGCTTTGCAAAGTCGTGAAGATAATATCAGATCCACAAGAATGTGGGTTTATGCAAATGTATGAATAATTTGCTAGGAACATTAGCAGTAATAATTTCAAAGTGTTTAAGAAGTTGTAGGTTGTGAACTGTAGACAGAAGACATGAAAGTAATTTTTTTATGAGAAAGTCCATTATTTCTCAAAGAAGAAGGAATCGACAGGAAGTCGATGAAACGTAACTGCGCGCTCGTACGATTGGAACGTTACACATCTCCTCAAATTGATTGATAAGGCTCCATACAATATGCAAGAGTCCCACCAACAATCGGCCGCCCCCGTAACTTCTAAACGGTTCACGATATCGAAGTGCCGTTTTCGCTCAACAATGCGAAATCATGGGGCAAGTAATATTCTGTAGAGTATTATTTGAAATATTTTTAGTTTTTGTTAAAGATAATCATCTTTAACTTTTTAAATGGAGCCGTATATTTCTTCTGGCTTGCAGTAGATTGATTATAGAAAGAGGAATGCAATGATGTAACATATGTTAATATTTGTAGTGTAAAATTATTATCTATGATTTTATATTAAAAGTGCAATATTTTGTTTAGTAATTGTTGCAACCGTGTCCTTTGGGAAGGTGGCCCTCACTTCGCGGCGCCGCGGAGCCCATAACAGCTTCGGCGCCAGGAAGGCGACAGGGCGAAGGGCTGCTGCAAGAAATATTGTCCATTTAATTTAAAATCACACATCAGGAAGTCTAATTTTACACTCGTAATACAATCAAAATATTAATTTATGATACATCTATGTACTCTTCTTTTTGTGATCTATCAATTGCTGGCGGGAAAATAAATAATTCCATTTTTAAAAAAATCGAAGAAGATTAAATTTCTCAAAAACTAAAAATATTTCAAACAGTATCTTTACAGCACATTACTTGCCTCATGATTCCGCATTGATGAGCGAAAACTGTATTTCGATATCATGAATCGTTTAGAAGTTATGGGGGGTGCCCCATAGTTGATGGGACATTTGTTTCTCTCTGTTTCTTCCGCTGGTTGCTAAATTGAAAGAAGTGGACTTTGGTTATATTGGTACAATTATGTCTAAACCAATACAAAAATGCCTCTTAGCACAAAATAAAAGGGATGAGAAACAAAAACGGGATGCAATTGACTACTAACCAGAAATAAATTTTGAATGTGCTGTTCTATTATGAAATGACAACCGGCCCATGTACCTAGTAAGCAACTTTGACGCAGTACTTCCGATTACTGATGCAAGCAGGTGGCCTCAAAACGTAAAGAAAATAATATTGTACCTCACCCTCGCCTAATTTCTCGTTGTAATAAATTAATGGTCGGAGTCAATCGAATGAACGAAAACATTCTAATTATAGGATTTTCAATTGATCCCAAAAAAGGTGGTGGCCAATTTCGGATTCTGTATAAACGTCTCAGTAGAGAATGCTTGTCAACAAAAAGAAAAAAATTCTTGAACCTTAGCATCATGTAATTTATTGTTACATTAAATTGACAGGCGAAGGAGATTGAATAAGAGCATTTCCAATTGCCAATTGGTAAGAGAAGAAGGGAAATCTAAGGAAAGTCCACGGCATGGAAGAAGACAACAAGGATGACGATGCTCCAGATTGGGAAGACATCAATTGCCAAGGCGCCCAACAATTTAGAAGTTGGAAGAAGAGTATCCTGACGCCAATGAAGGCGGAAATGACATCTTTCTTTCCTTGTCGAATTCAACCAAGAGACCAAGAGAAGTCTTCAACGATTGTAGGAGGAAAAAGGCAACCATCACTTGGAGTTAAATCATGTGACAGCACATTGAATGAAGAGGAAGGATAACCCAACAAAAAACCCCGTCAGGAAGCAGGAATGGCAGTAGAGTGGAGATTCTCAAAAAGGATCTTGGAAGCAGCTACATCTGGATATTCGTGGACGAAATGCAAATAATGCTTATAGCGACCACGCAACTGCGGTTCGTTTATTCAGGAGGGAAGCGACCCATTATTAATTCCGAGGAAGTCCAATTCCTCGTACTTTTCTTAAAGGCGAGTGAAAATAAAAATAGCCCCGACTACCGACGTCCTTTAAATGGGACGGGAGTGCTAATAATCTCAGAATGTGCAATTTGAAGGAGGAGTTGAGGTGGAGTCTTAAGAAGCAGGAAAACTGAATAATTTGGTTCTAGAAATTCAAACACTGAAGATTGATATACTTAGTCTTTCCGAAGAACGGTGGCAACACTCGCCAAGTGTATAAAATATGTGTGATGTTTTGCTCTGACAGCAATATTTAAGGACTGTTTAATGGTGTGGTTATTGTAAATAGAAGGGATTGGCAATAAATGTAACTACTTCACTTTAAGATAGATGCTTTCTGCTGCAAATAGAAGGTGATACGATAAATGTCAGTGTAATACAGGTGTGTGTTCCTACTGCTGATGAATCCGATTGCGAAATTGAAAGGTTTTGGGCAGATATTAACCTCCGATGATGTCGCCCGGCACACTTCTTGCAAGCTCAATGAAAACTAGTGGTGCTAAATCGGCACGTACTTTCTCGACCATAATTTTACGCAAAATAACGTGAAAAGTACTCAAATGTTCGAAAAATTGTAATGAACTTATTTCAAAATTTATCTTTAAGGAACAGATTTCATTAAGTGAAAAATCTCTTATCTTCTTAATTGTAGTTGTACGAAGGCGCTGACAAAATTTTGAATTTTGCAATTTTCGAAAAATCAGAGTTCTCAACGAAAATTAGATCTGCGCCATTCTCTTAAAGGTCATTTACACTATCCAACAACAAAATTTAAGCAAAAACGATGGAGCTACTTTTTTTTAAAATTTTTAAAATGACCCAGGGGATTTAGTAAAGTATTTCCCAAAATTAAAATTTCTGTTTCAAATTCAAGAATACGCGGCATCAGCCAGATCGATTGGGGAATATTAATTTTGGAGAAAATCTGCTGAACGGTTTAGTCGCTAGCGTTGTTCACAGATGGACAGATAGACGTTTTGCTGTCATTCGATTTTTCTGTACCAACAAAACAGGAATTCTGCTTACGCCACGTATTTAAAGATTTTTTTATTTTTTTAAAATTTGGGCTCTGTTTTTCAGCTGAAAATTTGCCGTTTTTTCACGCAGCATTACAGAACTTTCTCTCTACTGCGTAAGCGGTAGCGAGAAAATTAAAAGCGTAGTGTTCAGAAATACAAGGAATTGCAGAAGATGTTAAGACCTCAATTACGAAGTGCGAAGGCAGAATGGTAAGCTCTACAATGTAGAAGGTTAAGAGAATAATGTCCTTAATCTGCATAAAAGAATAAAAGAGAATGATGACTTTAACATGTATAAAGACGTCGCTAATACAAGCAGAAGGAATAAACTTTCATAAGATTTTGAAGGATGATTGGAATATTACTATTAGTAAAGAAGACAAATATTATCTTTGGAATAGTTATGATGGTATTGCAGCATGGGTGGTTCTCAACACGTTTTTGAACTTGGGGGGTCTGCAGTTTATATCTACGATCCTAAGTAAATAGCCAATTGGTATGCATATTCACTGAGGTGACAAAAGTTGTGAGTTGGCAACGTGCAAATATACCGAGATAGCAATAGTGTAGGGTTCAAAAGGTATAAAAGGACAGTGAACTGGAAGAGCTTTCATTTATACTTAAATGATCCACTAGAAATGATAATTTTAGAATTTCTGAAATGATAAAATTTCTGAAGTGATAATGGCCGCACGAGGGAAAGTAATTGACTTTAAACGCGGATTGGTAGTTGGAGACATTCCATTCATGCGATATTCAATTTTGGAAATCGTTAGGTAATAAAATATTCCGATATCCGCAGTGTCAAGAGTGTGCTGAGAATACCTAATTTCGGGTATATTTTCTCATCACGGACAACGCAGTGGCCTTCACTTCATGGACGAGTGCAGAGGCATTTGCGTAGAGTTGTCAGTCCAACGTACAAGCAACACTGCAGGAATTAACCGCAGGATTCATTGTGGGACGTACGATAAACGTAGACGTTAGGACAGTGTGGCGAAATTTGGCTTTATTGAGCTATGGTACCAGAAACCGAGTCGAGTGCCTTTGAAATTAGCACGACATCGTCTGTAGCGCCTCTCCTGGGCTCATGACCATGTCGATTTGACCCTGTACGACTGGAAAATAATTGTTTGGTCAGATGAGCCTCGATTTCATTGTACAAGAGCTGATGGTAGGGTTCGAGAGTGGCGCCGACCTGTGCAAGGTGGTGGTAGTGGCGGCGGCTAATGGTGTGGACCGTTCTTATATGGAATGGTCTCGGTCCTTTGGTCCAATTGAACCGATCATTCACTGGAAATGATTATTTTCAGCTACTTGGAGACAATATGCAGCCAAAACGATGTGTTCCCAAACGATGGAATTTTTATGAATGGCAATGCGCCACGTCACCGGGTCACAATTGTTCGCAATTGTTTTGGGGAACATTCTGGACAATTCGAGCGAATGATTTGACCACTCAGATCGCCCCACATGAATTCCATCAAACATTTATGGGACATAAACAAGAGATCCGTTCGTGCACAAGTGTTGCCTGCACTGCCAACACTTGCGCAATGAACGGCTATAGAGTCGCCATGGATCAACATTTCTGCAGGGGACTTCCAAGGACTTGTTGAGTTCATGCCACGTCGAGTTGCTACACTTCGCCGTCCACAAGGAGGTCCGACACAATATTAGGAGGTATCATAATACTTACTTTTGTCCCTTCAGTGTAATTTCATTACTGTCTGTGAATGAAATTCAGAATTTTCTGCTACGAATTTTCACTCAAATTTCGGAAACAATTGGTAAAAGCTATGAATAAAAAATAGAGGATTTTCAACGTTTGATTTATTTTCCTTCCTTCGTTTCTTTTTGACTTCAAAGATTGGCAAGCAATTAACGATTAATCAAGTCTTAAAATAACAATGTATATTTAAAAGCATATTTTAAAGTGAATCGGATTTCTGAAAAATATTGAAAAAGTATTCAATACAATGAATACCCTTTGCCTTTCCGTCATTAATCTAAATCTCAAATGTACTGGCTACGCTCACAAGAAAATGTTTTGTACTCACCTACATCATATACACTAGCTTCCCGATAGTAATTATCACCTTACCTGCAAAAAAACAAACGAAATATAAAATATTATAAACATTTTTAAATAATATCGTAAAATAACATTTCACCTATTAATGAACAATTTTGCACCCACATTGTTACTTTCAGTTAAAAGTATTCAATTGTAGAAAATGTTACATGTCACAATGTTTTGCTTACAAAGTATTGAATTACTTTTATAAATCTGAAACTATAAGCACTTTTCACATCTAAAAATGATGCTTTTTCTGTGTGACATAGTACTTCTTTTTTGTACATTTAAAGCACTACACATAATTATAGACGTTTAAATATACGTTTAACTCTAAAGTACTACATAACCCTAGACTACTACATGAGTAGAGTTTACTCGCTCTGTAATCTTTTACTTTCTCCTATACATACACACACACACATCCTATATGCACATTTTCACAGAAAAATTTGAAGCCGTTTTTTTAAGAATAAGTCGTTTAAGCGTTACTGAAAATGCGTATTTTTAAGCTAATTTTCACTAGAATGAAGATTCTTAATACCGGGAACTTAACTCAATATAAAACTCCTTCGCAGATCGAGAGATATACACTTTCCAAAGGGGTTGTACACATTTTAATTTTTTATGACATATTTAGTCAATAATTAGTAGAAGGAATAATACTCATCATAGTAGCAGCAACTGCGTTAGAAGAAGTAATAGCAGCAGTAATAGCAGCGGTAGCGGTATAGGTAGGGGTCGTATTTAATAACCACACAGTTGAATAAACTCCAACCGACGTATATCAAATTTATTAAAACTGAAAGCCATGTTGAGAGGATCATAAATTAATCTAAGTAAAGACCCCGAGTTGTTATCTGTCAAGTGTTCCGGATACAGCCGAACGTTCCAATTTCCTATTTCTGTTATTGCATTATTATCTAATAAGAAAGATAACATGGGCATGTTCATATCTGTATGAAATATTTTACCTGATTTGAAGGGCAAAATGCAACACCCCATGACATTTAATTGAGCTAAAGGATGGGCCAACAAATACTGCTCTTCCGTCTCTGTGAGCACATCGTATATCACTATTCTGGACAGGTTGAGGAGGCTCACTGCTATCACTGTCGCCGTTGCAGCGTCTCTTATCGAAAGGTCACAGAGTTCGTGTCTCATCGGTGTCACACTTTCCACATTACCCAGGTAGCTGACTAGAATTCAACTATTGTGTAAAGAAGCGTTCTAACGGTCGACCGGTTGCTCTGATCGGTAGTTTTCCGTAGTTTCTCTGATCATTGCTATGCGTATACTGGAGCAGTACCCCAACAATCGGACCACGGACCGCAAGCGATCTTTCTTTCGTCTTCCTTGTCCTATCCTGTCTTACTTTCACACAACAATGCTTACATGCATTACATTACCACACACGCCGAGAGACCGATCTGAAGCCTAGAGTTTGTCACGGCTGGGGCGATACCTGGTTGGGGAAAACCCCGCTAGCCGATGGGTTGTCGGCGCCCGAATTTACATCTAGCCGGGGAAGAACACAGCACCTTCCCAGGGGGACATGCACTACATTTACGGGACTAATGACCTTAGACGTGGAGGTGCCTGGAATAACTCATGAATCAAATAGAACGGGGACAGATCGATCAGATAATCAGATTTAAAATATCAATAGATTCAACAGAGGATGTAGAAAAATCAGATCGGAAAATTTCACTTTTGGAGTAAATCGGTTGAACGATTTTGGCGGTAGTATTGACCACTGACAGATTGACAAACTCGCAGACAGACGGGCTGGCAGATGTTTTGCCGTCAATCGATATTTGCGTATCAAAGGCACACAAAACATGACTGATTCTCTCTACACAATGTGTTAAGAGGAAGTAATTTACTATTGTACAAATAAGATTTATCCACAAGTTCTTTACCAGGGCCCAGCTATAAGAGTTGTTCTTGTCGAAAATTTGCCGTTTCCCGGCACACAATAACAATATTTCTCTCTTTCGAAGTAAGAAAGTAAAAGTATCAAAAGAAGATCATTTTAAACAATTGTACGTTTAATCACATATTTAGGTTTAACTACATCAGTATTTTAAATCATGTTTTAAGAATTCAGGTTATTCCCGAAAGACAGTATAGTAATTCACAGTGTTTCACTACCAGGTGCCTTGAGAACCCGAAAAATATTTGTCTTGAATTCTTTTATGATTGATTGATTGATTGTTAGTGAGTCCGGGCGTGTAAACTACTATGGTCATTAGTCCCATAAGTGTAGTGCGTGTTTTGCTCGGTAGGTGGCGGTGTTCTCGCCCCCACTAGATGGCGAGATCCGACGCCGACCTACCGTCAGCTAGCGGAGTTTTCCTCAACCAGGTATCTCCCACCAGCGTGGCACCGCCCCTGCCGGGACGAGCTTTAGACTCCCGGTCAGTCTCCCAGCATTTGTGGTAGTGTAGTGCCTGTTCGTGTAAGGGGTGAGACTAGGACAAAGAAGAGGAAGGAAAGGTCGCGCGCAGTCCGTGGCCAGTTTTGTTAGGGTACTGCTCCGGCATTCGCCTGATGTTGAACGGAAAAACCACAGAAAACTACCGATCAGAGTAGCCGGCCGCTAGAATTCTCCTCCAGACAGCGACTGATTTCGACCTAGCTGACTAGCTAGTGTCGAAAATCCTGCCACGGTCGGGACTCGAACCTAGCACCTCCCGATCAGAGAGACTGCAGTGATAGCAGTTGATGCCCTAAGCCATCTCTCCCGCTTTGAATTATTTTAGAATATTACAGAATAATCCGAAAAAATGGTGGCTAACGGTCTTGACGCGAGGGAATTAAGTGTGCTGTCGAATACATCTTTATGTGCTTTAAATCTCTCTCAACGCGCGTTCTAGTTGCTAAAAAAGTACCAAAGACGATAATGGCCTTATAATGATGGAAGGATGCGAGAAATGGTCAGTTTTTCACCAGTAGATCGAGATGCATCGAAGATCTCATTTGTTCCGAAAGGTGTACCGAAAGAATTTTAACCGTGAGTGTCTGACGGACGTTTTAAACTTTACCCCCTCTTTGTCACGTACTTGCCTATCACGTTTCACATCGCGTTTTGCAAAAACTCAAGATTTTCCGCCCGAGACGTTAGACACAGCCATCGTCCCAGAAGACAGCCCTAGCGGCAAACTGCTGAACTACGAAGCGGCGGTGCGCCTAATATAGTTTTATAAGAATTATTGTCTGCTCATCTCTTCAAGTGCCTTCAAGAAGCAGTCTCTCTTTACCAGGAGGATATGGAGAACAAGTTAATGAAAGGGCGTCTTATAACCTGATCACACTGAAATCATTTTAGAAAGCAGATTATGCTTCGTCGCACGTGTTAGTGCCGAATTTTCGGGTTTTGACCTTCGAGATTTACATAAAGCATCTTCGACGCACATTCCTTCGTTTCTGATGAAATATCGGTCTCTTTGAATCTTGTACATGACACAACGCCACTAAATGGCAAAGGTTGCTGCATTTACGAAAATTTTTAATAGTCTTGTAAATAGACATGTACCACGACAGACATCATGCGTGGCCCGACCCGCAGCTCCGTGGACATCCAGTGAAATATGCAAACTAATGCATGACAGGGACTGTGCTTATAAAATTTTTCAGAAAAGGTGAATCGATAGTAACCGTATTAGGAATGAAAAATAAGAAATTGCGATATCCAAATGTTGGGAAATGCGAAGATTAAATATTATCACTTTAATTTTAAAAATAAACCAAATTGCTCTGGAAAAATGTGCGCAGTGTCGGTATCGGCAATTTCGAAATCCAACAGTTATCATTGTGTCACATAATCCGCTGAATTATACTTTCGTTAATCTTGCGCAGCCAATCAATCGATCTCTAATATTTCGAGCTTTATTGACACTATGAAATAGAGAGGTTGATACTCATTCTACTCCGCAGCAGTATCATCCACAGACGCTATTAAAATCATTTTAAGGCTAAAATCATACTTATCCAGCTCCGACGGAATCAATGCGAATTTTCTAAAATTTTGTCCTGAAGTAACACTCCCGACAATAGTTGACATAATTTCCTTGTAATGAGCGGCGTATTTCTGTCGGCATTTATTCACCTCTCCCTAAAAGCACTCATCATAGCACGCCCACATATTATCGTCCCAACATAATCTTGCATAAAATATCGATAGTTCTTGAAACGATTGTCAGAAAGTACTTCGAGCAACACCTTCAGAATTTCAGCTTTTTGAATAAAAATCAATCAGGATTTTGACGTTTTCAGATTATTAAGCTATATCGTTCCCGTGTGTTAGACACAGCAGTAATTTAGATCCATTTAAAAGCAAAGGAACTGCGCTTCTTAGTGTGAATGAAGACGCAAGATGTGCAATGGACAACGGTAAAATCACAATTCTTGTCCTTCTTGATTTTAGCAAGGCATTTGATTCTGTTGACCACGACTATTTTGTCAACCAAGTTAAAAATGTTGGATATGCTGCAACGACACTTGAATGGTTTTCCAGCTACTTATCTGAGCGGCAACAAAAAGTCATGTTCTGTGACTGTGCGTCGTGTATCTTCCGGGTAGCACGCGGCGTCGCACAGAGCTCAATGTTAGGACCTCTTACTTTCCTAATTTATGTGAAATGCTGATAATCCAGTTATTTATTAACAGACACCCTTGTCGCCTTCTTTAACTTGTTCCATTAATCAACGAAGACCTTCGCATTTTTCCTCATGGTCAATAACAATGGGAATACTGTTAAACTCTCATAAATTGTAACGGTTTTCTGACCTTAACTAAAACACACAAAAATATTTTTCAATAATTTTTTTATGACGAATCGACTCTATTTGGAGTCTTTTGTAAAAAATCTAAAAATAATAAAAGATGTTACACTCAAGTAATGGAGAATAATTCAATAAACTATAAAACAACATAAATAATAAAGTAATGTACTAGAAGTAATTGAAACCATTATAATAAATCAAGTTTATGACATATCCAGTTCTGATAAGTTGTGACAGATATGTTGAAAATACTTAGTAGAAATCTGATAGTATTTTTTTTAAAAAAGATGTCAATATTATAAAAACATGTATGTGAAGTCGCAGATATTACCTGGCCATCTAGTATGACACAAGTCGTTTTTAATTTCTCGTTATAGAGTAGAGAGAAACTTACGTAATGCTGCACGAAAAAAGCCTACTTTACATGAAGTCCTTCATTCTCAATGAAATGTATGACACTTCAAAGACAACACTTCTCACATTGTGTACAAAAGCTTATTTAGAGAATTATCGCATAATTACACTAACTACCCCCACGTATATACAGATGGATCAGTAATAGATGAAAAAAGTTGTGCCATCATCTTTGAACACCGAGAACTTCTCTTCAAATTGCCAGATTCGTTTTCAATATTTTTCTGTGAAGCCTTTGCTGTAGATAACCTTTGTCGAAGATCTAATCACCAATTCGGAACTAACGAGAGCCACAATTTTTACCGATTCCAAATCACCTTTAGATGCATTAAAGAACCAGGGGAACAAAAATTCAAGAATACAATTAATACAAAGAAAACAACAACATTTAACGGAATGTAATATCAAAATAGTCTTGGCATAGTTCCCGGCTCATCAGGGGATATTAGGAAATGAAAAAGCAGACCCGGCAGCAAAAACAGCTGTTTTCCAAGGAATGGATTGTACAAAAGAACCAATTGCTGTAGAAGAACAAAAATCATTGCAAGTGGAAAAAATGGAACATCAACTGGAAAAACTCAAGGTCAAAACTACACTTGATTCGTAACAATGTGTGGGAGCATCAATCATACATCAAGAGCAGGAAAAGTCAATGTATATTGACCCTACTAAGAATAGGTCACTGCAACTTAACACAATCTCATCTTATGTCAAAAACAAATGCCCTAAATGCCAGCGAGTGAACTAGTGACCATATGCCCTAAATATGAAATTGAAATCGATTTTCCACATATTAACAGAGTGTAATGATTACGAATGTGAAAGAACTGGATTGCCTGAGAACATCAAGAACTCTTTGGACGACACTGAAAGTGTGTACTATGTATGAACTTTTGAAAACGAATTGGTGTGCTAAACTCTATATAAGAAATGGTAGTAAATCCTTTTTTAGTTTAATATGTCAAGAAGTAAACTGTATATAATATTATATAACATATATAACATTACATTATAACATTATAATAAAACTCCCTCTACATAAGTAACATATTGCAATATGCAATGTAATATGCAACAGTAAAATATATCTAAAGTCACTCATGACCCAGCAGTCGATGCGACTATAAATAAATGGTGAAAAATGTATCAAGTTCACGTCTCTATAAATCATAAAATTGACAGATGATTTCACTGCCTAAAACTTGTTCAAAACGAAACTCTACATTGTTCAACGCGTTTTTGAGAGAAGTAAGACGGCCATCCGAAACGCCAAGTCATTTTCCGCCAGTGAGTAACTGAGAAAGGCTTGTCCCTGCGCGGAGGTTTTCCGCGAGCGAGTGGGAAGCCGGAAAATTCCGGGGTCGCCCTCGTGGGCGTCAGCGGCGGCGGCGGCGCGTGGCCGCCAGGCGGGCGCGCGGGGAGGCCCCGGGAAGGCCGCGCTGACTCAGCTCACTCTTGAACTGCGTTCACGGCGTTACGAAGAAAACCGTTGGTGTGCCGAGTGAGTGAGTAGTATTTAGAGTTTCCGGGCGTGTCAACCACTTCCATTATCAAAGATGTATGCTCCCGCGGTCAGAGTCACGCAAATGATCTTGGCTGTTCGGGTGACGTCCTCTCGAAGGCTGTGTTGCCGACGTTTCGACCGTCTTGTCGTGTCCTTCCTCAGGGCTGGTCTGCCTATCAGGTCTGGACGGCACCACAGCCGTCGACGCGGAGTCGTCCGGGCAGTCAAGATCATTTACTTCGATTATTTGCCCAGTGTCTGAAATGTATGTTATAACCAGGAGAAGCATTTTGAAGTGAGATTCGTTGCCGATCTATGCCTTGGCTGGCGATATTTTCCTCCTCCAGGTATCTACGTCAGCGGGCACCACATCAGCCGGGACAAGCTTTAAGCTCACGATTTAGGTCGTAGTGTTGTACATGCATAAGTGAGGGAGGGAGATGAGGGAACAAGAGAAACGAAGAAAAGAAGAAGAAGAAGGCTGCACTCTCTCGTGGCCTGTTCGTTACTGCTTCAGCATTCGCCTGGTATTGATCAAAGAAAACCAAAGAGCTGGTCGACGGTAGGTCGGCGCTGGATCTCGCCATCCAGTGGGAGAAGATCACCGCCACCTCCGCAATAAGAACATACTACACTTACGGGACTAATGGCCTTGGCAGTGGACGCACCCTAAATCACCGATCAATCATTAAATACACTACACCACCACCCATGTCGGGAGTGCAGGCAGGTGCTTAGAGGTGCTACAGTGCCCCGCTGACAAGAGATACCTAGAGAGGTAAAACCTGCAAGGTAACTCGTAGGTTAGCCACGGATCTCTCGTTCCAGCGGGCAAGGCAGACAACCGTCCCTTCGCGCCTGCCGACCGCGCTCCCTCGCGACAAATGACGCGCGCGCAGCACTAATTACTTTCATTCCACTCACTAACTCGAGTTTTCTTCGTTTGCTCTTGAAGCCTTGAGAGGATTTCGGCGACTTTCACGACATTTCGGCCAGTCTCGCGTCCTTTCCTCTTTGACAGGTACACTAAAGCCTTTCTGTTCGAGCTTGGTTCTGCCTACTAGCCCACGTCATTTGGGGTTTACCTGTCCCGCGTTTTCAGTCAAAGGTTCTTTTGTGAGTCCACCTCTGAGATGAGGCTCAATGACGCAGGTTATATTACTATCTATTTCCTCTGCTCTTTCTTTCCTGTTCCCTAAAATAAATTTCGAAGTTGCATACCTTCCAAAATAACCCGTTTAAATTTGCAATCATTCTGAGCGTTCGACGTGGAACTGATTGTTTTTCATTTATTCCTAATGAGTTTTAAGGCCTTTACGAGCTCATAAGTTTAATGATCTTATGAATGAGAAGGTCATTTCGAACTCATAAGTGTTTCGTGTCGAGAATATAGCTCAGAAATAATTCAAGCATTTCCAGGAGGGATAAGCTGAATTATCTATATTACCAAGAAAACAATACAGCCTCCAACCATAAGAGAGATGTCTGTAGTATTAGATATCCGCGATCTCGGGAAAAATTCAAACACAATGCAACACTTTCTCTTTGACTGAAAAATACAAATATTTGATTGTGCCATTGCTCCTATTATCATAGAGCGGGTACAGCCTGAATTCTCCCACTAGTGTTCACTTCCAGTGTGTACCCAGAGGAAGAGGTCTCCAGCCATTAGATGTTTGCTGTTCGTGTGTTGCGTTATGAAACAGCAACATTTTACTTTCTCGCTACGGAGAAGAGAGAAAGTTATGTAATGCTGCGCGAAAAAAACGGCGAATTTTTTAACACAAAAACTCTTATTACAGGGCCCTGGTAACGAAAATGTGGGTACATCCAGTTGCTAAATTTAGAAAAAGAATCCTTTAGTACGTGGTGTAGCCCGAATTCATATTTTGTGGGTCCTTGATAGCGAAAAATCGATTGACGTCTGTCCGTCTATGCGTCTGTCCGTTTGTGAACAACGCTAGCCACTAGACCTTCTCGTAATTTTGTGTTCTAATTTCCTTGGTGTGGACTGCTTTTACGGTCTTGCCCCCATCCTGTTTGCCAGCTGCCATTTATCACTGCCTAAAGTACATCTTTTTTAAATTTTCCCAACTTTTCGGTTTCCTAATAGTAGAACCGAAATATTATTTTAAGAATATTAAAGAAAAGTCAAACTTCGTCCTAAATGCCGTTTCATTGAAAAATATTGTCCGTTTTTAAGAAAATACCGTTTAACCGTTACTGCAAATAGAAAATTTGAAGCTCTCTTCGCAGGAATCTATTGAGTTTCTGAAAAACTTCATTTCACGTCATTTGAAACGCTTCCACTCACTAATTAAGTGTATATATTTGGCGTTATTGGGTCGGTAGTCCGACTTTGCCGGCCAGCTGCCGGTGTCCCCAGGCCTGGGCCTAGTTAAATTCCCATGCTTGGGGGTAAGTGCGACATGAGGCGAACATGACGTATTCTCTTCACCGTAACTAGCAAGATCCTCCTGCT
Organism: Teleogryllus occipitalis; assembly: GCA_011170035.1. Taxonomy (NCBI): domain Eukaryota; kingdom Metazoa; phylum Arthropoda; class Insecta; order Orthoptera; family Gryllidae; genus Teleogryllus; species Teleogryllus occipitalis. The sequence continues at coordinate 214,238 of BLKR01001345.1, forward strand.
TGAGCTTTACTTCGTCACACAGCTACAGAAACTGGGACGATTTTAAAGGAAAGCTACAAGTATATTTTTGCCTCGACCGGGAATCGACCCTGAGAACCACAGCACGGAAAGCTAATACGCTGCCCATGAGCCATCCGAGAGGCTGTACTAATTAAATAATGTAAACAAATCAAAGGAAATCTACACATTAACGGCGTGAGAGATATTTAAAAAAATACATTTGTATAATTTTTGAAAAAACGAAGTAAAAGATCAAAATTAACGTTACATCATATTAAACTGTGCAATTAGCACTATCCGTTGGAAAATTTCTTTTGAGAAAATAGAGTTTGAACTTTTCTCAAAATGCGGAATTTTATTTCACATTATTTAGAGCACATGTTTTCATAAATGTAATAATGTGAAGAAATTGCCTCTAATGAAAATATTACCGACGTGAGAGACAAGTAAAAAAATTCATTTTTCTAATTTATGAAAAAACAAAAGAATAGAGCAATATGGCGTTTATGTCATGGTATAGGGTTTGTTTGGCACTAACCCTACAAAAAAGTTCGGAGCTGTTTTTGAGAAAATCTTGTTTTATGTAATTTTTTAAATTGCAAATATTGCACGCACTATTTCACGAAAACGACTAAAATTTTCAAAAAAATCTGCATGATGTTATTGAAAGAACTATTTATGCCCAACAAATTTCATTTGAAGGAAACATCTGTCTTCAATTTTGTAGTTGTAGGAATACCTCGAAAAAAATTCAAACTTTTGCAATTTTCAAAACTTCAGAGTTAACCGTGAAAATGGGAACAATGCCACTTTTAAAAGTGTGATTTACTCAATTATTACAAGAAATTTTAAGAAAAAATTTGGTGCCATTTTTGATAAAATTTTGAAAATGTCCGCGGGTTTCATGTAAAGTACCCCCAAATTTTAAAGAATGTTTTTCAAAATTTCAAAGCTTGACGTAGAGACAGATGGATAGCTGTTTCATCAATTTTGAAAAATTCTTACGCGTGGTTTTTGGCGCTAGTAGTGTTATTACAATCTTACGAGTTAGAAAAAGTTTAATTTAGTTTATAATAATTTCTGTTTATATTCAAATTAGACTCCTGAAAAAGAGGAAAAAGTGCTCCTCGAAACGTCGAGAGACGAAAAATGTTTCGAAAATTACGAAGAATTTTTGATTGTGTTTCAATAAAATTTTTCAATAATGTTCAATTAAAACTTTTTTCATTTTCAATTAAAATTTTTCAACAAAGTTTCAATAAAATTTCAACCTAAATTATATTTTTATTACTTATTTGGTTTTCAATATGTACAATATATGCCTGTGTAAAATAAAATCTGGACAGAAAATCTAAAAATTCCTAATTCTGGGTCGTGAAAACCCGCACGACCCCGAAGTGAACCTCTCGTGCCCCGCCACGCCTCTTCCCGCCACACCAAGCCCTCTCCCCCCCCCCACACACACACACACACACACTACACTATTCCTCAGCTCGTTCCACCGCAGGCGAGGAGAGGGGGAGGGGCGACGTGAATCGGACACCGAGCGAAAGCCACAAAAGAAGACGCGGTTATGCGCGTGCGGCTTTCCTTCCTCGCCGCTCCAACGAAGGCCCACGTCAGCGGCGGACGGACGCGTTGAATCTTGAGAGGCGGTGCCCGAGTGGAGAGCCAGAGGTTCGCCAAGGATTGGTCGCGCGTCCTCCCTGTGAATGCGCATGCATGCATTTGGGTGAACTCGGAAGAACAGAGCCCTACACCATTTCATGCTAGAAAAATCTGTTGTGAGGCAAAATGAAACTCGAACATAAAACTATTAGAAATCTATTCTAAAATTACGTAATACTCTTCTGTCTGCCAAAATTTAACATTATTTACAGGAACACAAATTTTAAGCCTGCATTCTTTTCAGCTCCTGCTATTTATTTGAGAACTGTATTGATTATAAAATTCAATTAACATTGACTATACATTTATGGGCTTTTAGAGTTTTACGTTAGTACATAAATTGATATTCTATCACCAATGTTTGTTAATAATTATGTCCTTTTTACTCTCTCGTATACGTACGTATATACGGAGTAATACACGAAGTATAGAGAGCGTTATATTATAATGCTGCGCGAAAAAAGGTGGATTTTTGGCAGAAAAAAAATTCTTTGCCAGTCCCTGATAACGAAAACGTGGATAAATCCAGTTGCTAAATTAAGAAAAAAATCCTCCAACACGTAGTGTAGCCAGAATCCCTGTTGTCGGTCCTTGATACCGTAAAGTTAATTGACGTCCGTCCGTCCGTCCGTCCGTCCGTCCGTCCGTCTGTGAACACCACCAGTGCCTAAACCACAGTAGGATTTTTTCCAAATTGAAGAAACTCCTGTCGATCTGGCTGAAATCGAAGATTTGAGATTTTTAAAATCATTCTTTTAAACTTGTGGTACTTTTCTAAAACCCCTGGGACATTTTCAAAATTTTCTCAAAAACGGTTACCAAATTTTTTCTTTAAATTTCTTGTAAAAATAGAGTAAATTAGCGTACCTTTGCGAGAACTCTCGCATGTTACATTCCTCTTCTCTACCCTTCCATTTCCGTATTAAGGGGGAAAGTTGTCTACGAATAGTGTTTATTTGTTTAGAAACAGGAGCGGCTCGTCATTAAAGGCTGTAAGGCGGAGTCTCTCCCACAAAAATCGCCCTCCAAAAGAAATTTAAAAAATTATTTATAAACGAATTTATTTATTTATTATGGATTTCTGAATTATATTATATTACAATCATATCAAAATGTTTGATTATGAGTTCGATAACGGTCATCCGTAACGCTTTTGATGCTGTTGACAGGGAAGACAAAAGCGTTAGGCTCCCACTTCATGCCGCCATAAGCCTGTATAAAACGACGAGGCGTGACGTCATGCATTCACTGCACAGGCTTACCGGCGGACGAAGGCTGCGACCAGGCAGTCTTCAAGGGTGGGGCGTAGGGTCTGAAGAAGGGCGTGCTCACCAGATAGCATTACTATGCAGCTCAGCGAGAAGAATTGCGCATCAACTAGTTTTCGCAATATGCGGTAGGAGCGATACTCTGTTATGCGAGAATCGGAAAAGATATTGTGTAGAAACACAATGCATGGAATATGATGCAATGCATTTGCAGCCTTCCCCACTTAGAAAACCACGAGCCGCGACTGTTTAGAAACGTATAAATGTAACTTCCAATGTACTTACAGAATATCAAATGTAAATAAAAAGAATTCCACTTGATGATTGAAACAAATTTTGAAAAAGTTTATTCAGTATAATAGACAGATGTTTTTGGAATAATTCACAACACTTCCTTAAAAATATTTTTTTATGACAATCATTTATTTCAACAATTACACAACGTTTCGTAACTCGTTTTGTTACATCATCAGGTGCTGAACATAGTGAAGGGAACGCTATCCCATTGAATTATCTCACCAGCAGAACTTCAAGGAAACATTATGAAAAACCTCGCTCGCACTCAGTTAATAACCCATTTTATTTGTAAACATATATTGACAATCAAGAAGAAATATTTATTTACTTCCTTAAAAACTTTTGAAGTAATGTTACAATCTTCCTCGACAGCTTTTAGTTTTCCTTGATAGCCACAAAAGCATTAGAAAAGCTTTTTACTCCTGAGAAAACTGCGTAAATTAGTCCATGCAAAAATGCAGGATTGGGTCAGTGCAACCCTACTCATCGCAATATTATTACCGAACTGAGAATGCAGTTTAATTGCATGTAATGTCGCGGCGAACTTACGGAGAAAGAAAATTAAATAATGTAGCTTCTGCAGGTCTCCGCATATCAAAAGTAGTGTGAATGAAAAAGCAGATAAATACTCTATACTATCTAAAATATCTGTAATGTTACAAAGTTTAACAATGTTGTTCTACTCAAATCAATTCCGTATAAAAATTATTGACGTTCATTACTCTCCTAGTATTTTAGAAAATAAATTCTGTATTTATAAAACTTTAAACTTAAAAGTTAACGAATAACTTACCTGAGGGACTTGACGTCATGTTGGCAAAAAATGCTTACAATAGTATACTATAGATACGTGTAAGAACACTTAGAACACAATCATCCGATCGACGTCCACGCTCGACTGACCACGCTCCGGAATATACGCTCAGTTTCAAGATGGCTTATCGCTCCACGCTTCACAGAATATGGTCTATTCATACTTTTTCGAACAATTCAAGCGTCTGTCCACAATCCTGAATCGATACATTGAGGTTTCAGTAACTTTGGTTTCAAGACAAATGTCCCCGTAAATGAACAAAATAGACCACTGTGCGTTGGTAATATTGACATTAGATGCTATTTGTTCTCATAACTGCATTTATGAGTAGTTGTGCTTTAAATGATGTCATACAACGTTTCTCGAAAACTCAACATTTTCGAGAACTCTGTGAAAATGAACTCAAAATTTCGCATTTTCAGAAACGCTGAGACGCAACTTTCTCAAAAATGGCTCCAATTTTTTCTTCAAACTTTTCCAACGGATAGTGCTAATTGCGCGGTTTAATATGACTTATAGTTCATTTTGGTGTATTCTCTCGATTTTTCAAAAAATACACAACTGTAAACTCCTCCTCACATATATGAATGTCCAAGTACGACAAAGCAAATTTCAAGGTTTGTTTATAAGAATAATTTCGTATATTCTAGGAATCTCCTGATAATGATCGGTGTGAAGCATTCACTTATTCATAAATTACCCCCACTACTTGCAAAATACGTAAGATACCAGCCCTGGCATTTATTTACTCGCTGTTTTGCCACGTTAGTCTGCAATTAGTATTTTTTCTGGGTTTACTTTTCGGTTGATTCATATTTGAGTTTTGAAGATGCCAAGGTTCACTTTATCCAGCTATCGGCAATTGTCTCGACGAACAGACTGCTGTTGACTGGGTGGTGAAACTAAGCCTTATTCTGACGGAAATGCAATGCTCTTTCTGTACTCAAGACTCACTGCTGGAGCGGCAAATTATTCCTTTGAATTATTTTCATGCCAGAAAAACAACACGGGAAGTCATTAAGGGAGACAGTTCATTGCGATTTCTAAGCTAAAACTACTTTTTATTGCATGGCTTGCTGTGCACTACATTTTATTACTGTTTTCGTCAAAATAAGAGTCGTTGACGTGTCAGTGACTTCCTTCACTTCGTAGAGCCTGTAACAGGGGTCCACACATTGATGAATGGTGTGCTACTACTGAAATGAATTCCGTCTTATTTCTTTTACTTCGTGCATTTCCATTCCTTCGAGCTTTGTCACTCTTTCGCTTGTTATGTTGGTAACGTTTAATGAGTAGGGTGTTTTAGAACAAGTGATTATCCCGCTCCACTCATAACCAAAAGATCGCCAGAATCTTCATAATTTCCACAAATTTTAGCAATTAACTTACCATTATCCTTATAACTACAATTACCATCAAAGTTCCTTCTACTTAACAACTGTCACCACTTCCACTTTTCATTTTCATTTTCAAAATCAATAGCAAGTTCAAATTGTTCCTCAAATAGACAGTATATTATGAAAATTATAGGCTTGAACAGTATCGAGACAATGTTTTACACAATTGAAGTAATAGTAAGGAGTGCAAATTCGTGTTTAATTTCACATCATGTAATGTAATGTCATGTAAAGAAATCCCCCAAATCAAAATATTCGCTTCATATTCAAGGGACTGAACATCAGCAGCTGCTTAGGTGGCTCAGAATCTCAATTGATGTCACTACAGTGCCTGTGACTGAGAGGTTCTAGTATTGATGGTGGCAAGATTTTCGACACTAGCTACGTCGAATTCTGCTTCTGTCTCGAAGAGAATTCTAGCGGTGGGCTGCTCTGATCGGTAGTTTTCCTTGCTTTCTCCGATCTACACCAGAGGAATGTCAGATCAGTACCTTAAGGACTAATCTGCATGGACACCCAAATCTCACCATTCAGAGGGGAAAGATCACCGCCACCTCCGAAGCAAAAAACGCACTATACGCACGGGACTAACGACCTTGGAGCTATGAATATAGGTAGATGGCATGACGTCATTAACTTGAAGCCGCCTCCGCCGCATTGGTAAAGCCAGAAAGCTTGTAGCATAGACAAACTGCGTGTGAGTGCTCTGTGGCTTGTAGCTGTGCTCCTGTTCAGTTGTGTTGTTGGACATCGTTTTAATATTTAAAAAGCCTTGTTCAGAATAGCTAGCTTTTTGTAACAGTTCGTTATGGTTACCTGTGTGCCTAATGGTTACCTGTGTGGCTAACAGCTGAACAAGCCGGGAAAACCGGAAATTATTTTCGACAAGCAGCTACTCCATGTCATTTGGAACCTTTGTAAACTTTGTAAGTTATTCGTGAATTTTCGTGAATTTTTTTAAAAAAAATTTCCTGCTGATCAAAAGCGGAGAACACTGGCTTAGAGCTGTACGAGGAGACAATTGGCAGCCTAGCAATTACAACAGGTTATGTTTGGGTCATTTCCATGAATATAATTTAGATAGAACTTCTTTATCGTGTGTAGGTTTGTGGAATTTGCAGTACCATCAAAGTCGGCCTACGAACTCCTATGTCACGAGCGTACGTCTAGCACAATGACGTATTGTTAGGCCTGTAGTAACAGAAGGTATTGGTTTGACAGTTGTGTTTTGAATCCAGCAATATGGCGAACTGGCTTCACTTACTGAACACGGAAAAGGCTGGTAATACCACCTCCGTGTATTCATAGCTTCATGCTAATGAACTTAGCAGTTGCACCCAGAATCATTAATCAATAAAAAATGTAACACAAAAAATGAAAGCATACTGACATACGATATCAGCAAACAGAATATTGTTGAACAGAATTAGGAGAAAAAATCGTTTGTTTGTGTAATGTTGCTGTGCAAGGCGATCAAAACATCGAAACCACGGAGGTAGAGGAACATATTCAATACGAGAGTTTGGAAATCGAGATCCTGCAGATGTGGGGCGTGAAAGCGCATATTGTAACTGTTTATTCCTCAAAATCTATATAAGAACTTGTCCGAACTCCCAAGTCATTCAAAAGTCTGACAAGTACAGAACAACGCGTTATTAGGAACAGCCCATATTTTGCGAAAAAGAATTGTAGAGGCGCCTACAGAGATCTCCTTAGGAAGATGGTTGCAACCTAGAGTAAATTGTATATTTAAGTGACACCTAACATCTTTAGTCGTGAATTTGGGTTATAATAATAATAATAATAATAATAATAATAATAATAATAATAATAATAATAATAAACGAACTAGGATTTAGATTATTAAAAAAAGAAAACAAGAATGCATTATTTCCGGCATTATTATTTTTCAAAAGCGTGTCTTATGAATATTTAAAAAGTAATTACAATATCCATCGCAAGTTGCTTCAATTTGATACAATACGCTTTATACGGTAGACTATTGAACTATTTTAGCATTCCATGAAGAGCCATTAACACGAAAAATGTTTTTTTTTGTTGATTTAGCAATCGCCTCATTTTCGGTGATAACGAGATAAACTGTGGGGAACTTGTCACCGCCGAAGCGCCCCAAGGGAATTAGGGAACCTGTGCAACTGCTGCGGATGACATCGCACTGAGAAGCGAAGAAGATCAAAGGGAGCTCAGCGGCCGAGAGGAAATTGGGGCGCCTGGCGCTTGTCCTTTGTTGTAGCGCCCAGGGCTCCCGCAGTTAGCGCCTTGCGGGTGAAACAAATCCCAAAGAAGGCGATTTTAGTATTAATTATTTCAACTACTGTCAAGTGTTATACAATACACATGACGCTGAGAGTGGGATACTCTCATTTTCGTATACATACGTTAATACGGGAGTAATATACGAAGTGCAGAGAAAGTTATGCAATGCTGCGGAAAATTGATTTCGAGATTTCAACGGAAATACACGATTTGGAATCCCCTGATACCAAAAAATAGTTTTTTTAAAAAACGTTCGTCCGTCTGTCTATCCGTCTGTGTCTGTCTGTCCGTCTGTTGTATGTGAACAAATCTAGCGCCTAACCACATGTACGCTAGCTATTTTCTAAATTTTCTATATTTTCTAAATCGAAACAATCGAAAATATAGAAATAAAATATATAAATAGATTTTACTCTTCTTTATTATTCTTGAAATAATATTTCGGTTCTACAATTAAGTTACCGAAAAGTTAAGAGAACGTCAAGAAAATGTACTTTCGGTGACGATAGATGGCAGCTTGCCAGAAAATGGAAGACGATCTTAAAGCCAGTCCACGCCAAGGAAACTAGAAAAAATGCTACGAGAAAGTTTGCGCCATGCTGTAGCAACTCTAGTTTTCTTGTGAGTTTACCACCACACTCCGTATTGGCGCTGATCGCTCAGTGGTTAGCATGATGTATTCATGAGTACCGTTCTAACCCAGTCGTTCAATTCTAATCCAGTTCATAGCCACACCATGCGGTGTGACAATTGCGACACGTTAAATAACCCCCCCTTAAATCTCTTGAAAAAAGGTTCAACAAAATCAGATACGTCCTATTATCGAAAAAGTGCTTTGCTGTCCCAGGGGAAAATTGAGTCAATTTTGAAAACTTTTTTCTTAATTCCCTTTCCGTGAAACAAAAATTACACGAAAGCGATTGGTGTTTTGAAAAAAAATGCACATGGCCTTATTTAAGGATATGTTTTTTTAGAATATATTTCATTCAGAAGCTATATTGTGATAAATTTTTATTGTCAAGCTCGACTGTGGGCTAGCTATTTTGAAAATTTTATAACATTAATTTATTAAAATTTATGTTCCAATTTAACCATAGGTTCCACATACAACATATTACTCCTTACCTGTTGCATGTGGTCGTGTAGTTCTATACAGAATCACGATTCCTGAAAATTCTATTTATTGAAATCAATTATTAGATTGAAGGCAACTACTATAAATGATCAGCATTTTTCAGCAATAAAAATTCAGCATTTATTCTTATAATCTATAGCTTACAATTCTATTAATTTTATGCGAAATACTATCCACTATGAAATATTAAAACCCCGTACGTATTTGACTACATTTCGTAAAATTACTACAATGCCTTGATTGCTGGCTTTTCGGTTGACTAGCAGAATGTTGTCCATGTAATCTTCGGTTGACCAATCCTTACGTCCTTTCCTAAATTAAAAAAAACTGTTCCAGAATGTCCTCAACGATTTGCTGTTACTAGGACTTAATATTTCCACAAATTAGTACGCGGTCGCGACGTTCTCTATCTGTGTTTCGTATCAAACACACTGGCGTCTGACTACATTCAGCTATTTATTAAACATCCATCTACGGAGCTATCCTAATATGCATCTCCTCGAAACATGGAGTCTATTTAATTCCAACTTCTAACTATCACATTAATAAAATTCCCAATTACAATTTAATATTACAATTTACATAATTCGGAGCTCTCAAACCTCAAACTAAACATAACTTCCCGGCTCACTATCATTTACATAATACCCAGCCTATGCTGAAAATCTGATCGTACCTCACCAATCGCTTACGTGTGTTCGCTACAATAATCGTTTAGATAATGATCCCATGCGTCCTTTCTAAAAGATCACGGCCATCCAACGTCCTCTTCATACCTTCTGCACATAATGTGTTCGGGGCCGTGCCCATTTTGCACAGCGTTATGACATCAAGCATGGAATATTAAACTTTGTTGATCTGTTGTCCTAACAACGCGTATTCTTTGACTTCCAAGGTGCAGACAATATTGATATTACTACGCTGGATACTGATTTTATCGTTTAAACTAAACCCAGGGTTCTTGGATTATCACAATATCCACCAACGAATGTAGTTTTCAAACTTAAATTTTTGTTTATAATTTTTGCAAATACAGAAGCATCTGCAACATTTTTTAAGCGCACTTTGCACTGGTGGAGAAAAAAATTAAAGAAAATATATGGAACCGTTTTTTGAGAATTAAAAAAAAGCTTTAACTTCAAGTAGACATTTCCCGAAAACTGCGCGTCTTTGAAAAAATTGTAAACGACCATTATTTAGAGATCTAATTTTTATAACAATTTCATTATGGAATTAGTGCTAAAAGGAGCACATTCTTTCTCGCATTATTTCCAATTTTTGCAATTTTAGACAAGCAAGGCAGATCAACGAAAATTAGACCTGTGTCATTCGTTTAAGCGTTTCTTGTTACATTCGCGGAAACAAATTGGAGAAAAAAATTGGGGCTGTTTTTTAGAAAATGCTTTCTTACAATTTGCTTTAACTCCAGACAGAAATTACGCGTAAAGAACTCGTTTTAAAAATGTACTTGGCATTTTTTAAAGATTTGATTTTTTTAAATAGATTTCACTTAAGACAAAAATTTCTATCTTCGTTATTGTACTTTTGCAATATTAACTTTTTGTAGTTTTTGAAAATACCAGAGCCAGAGAGAATTGCCAAAAATGGGACCAGACCATTTTTTATACCATCCTTTGGTACATACGAGGAGAAAAATTAAAGAAAAGAATTGGAACAGGTTTTGAGCAAATATTTGTTTAAAAATTGCTTCTATTTCTCACAAAATTATGCAAAAACTACTCATATTTTAAAACATTTGAACATGAGATTAAAAGATATTTTTAAAGAACAGATTTCAGTAAAGAAAAACTACCTTCAAGATTGTAGTTTAAGTAACAAGAAAAATAACACCATAATAATAGTAAAAGCAAACATAAAAAGAACAATATCTCTTTAAAGAAACAATTATTAAAAGCACACTTACTTTCATCCTAGAACATTAAATTGTTGGACATATCTTCATATAATGTTTATGATGAAAGTTGATCATTTCTTTCGCTGCAGAACCAGGGTCAGTTTCCAAATGTTTGCCCTGTTTTCCTTTACTATTTTATGTTTAAGTTTCACTTAATCGTTTCAATGGCTTATTGTACTTACTGAGTTGGTTTTCGTAGAAGACTGCATGATCACATTCACCCAATAAAAATAATTGAACAATGAAATAAAAACAGAGGTGTGCAATTATACTGATGGGAAATCAGATTTTTTAATTAAATCACTGGAATTATACAATTTTGAATTAAAATCTTGAGTTGGTCTCCCCCTGCTACGGAGGGAGCTGATGGTATCTGCGTCATAGCTGAATGAAACAAAATGAAATAAATTCTAGGACTTAATGCTTCACCTTATTGCGCAATTTTGGTCTGAGTCATGTCTAATGATTTGTCTTTAGGGACGTCTGTAGACGAATCGCAGTCTCCTAGTCCGTTGCTCAATCAAAAATTGCTGGTCTCCGCTATCCCCTGTGGAATGGGAGACAAGAGGAAAACCATAGACACACTTTGCACAATATTTCGACGGCGTGGACGTTTCCGGAGCCGAGATGCCAATTTCACCCGCTTTCGAGACTTTTGGTTCCGCTTTTGATCTTCAGTCCTCTCACCTATGAAGTAAAGCTTCTGGGAACTGTAGGGGTTTTGGGGTGAAAATCCGAAAACCAATGGCGTCTTACAGTGTCTTGTAAATGTAAGTCCTTCTACAAAAACTCGCACGCCCTTCAACGTTTACGTTTTCGCGCTATTTTGTGCATTGCTCACGTATCATCGTCCACGGTGATGAAATCGCATCTCGGAAACGACTGAGAACCCACTACCAGGAGAATAGGCCATCTGGATACACTGCCTACAGACCGTACCTCCAGATACGATTGCGTAAGCTTCCGCGGCCGGAATTTGTATTATCCAGACTGTCGGGGAGAGAGCCACGTGTCAGTCGTGCTGTCTGAAGTTTCGGCCAACGTGTCGTGGCCTTCCTGAGAGCGTTCTGCACGTGTTCGAAAGTCTGCTCCCCGTAGAGGTTGAAGATACGATTGCGTGGGCTTTAGCGGTACGCTCTGAGGAAGGCCACAACATGGCCGAAACTTCGGACAGCACGACAGAGACACACCTCATCCCGGATAGCCCAGACATAACTCTAGACGATCCGTAACCCGCCTGGCGATAAATCGTACAAGCCGTCTACAAGGGTGACCAAGGATTAAAAGCAGGTGCGTTGAGGTTGTTTTGCGCCGAGCGTCCGTTGGCTTCTCATCAGTCTCGCTGGAGCTCGCTCGTGAGAACTGTCCGAGAGGGAATCCGATGGAATCGACTCCGCGGGCGGCTCGCAATAAAACTTTAATGGACGCTCTTGACAGAGCAAATACTTTCCGCGGTTGCCCCTTACGTAAACACAAAGGGAACGGAGCGTTGCATAAGAGGACAAAGACGTTTTAAAGAACTGGTTTCGGATCTCGTTTGATGGCAAACCTTCGTCGCTTCAGCATTCTTTGCACCCTGCTGCTCCTGTTGCAGTTACATAAAGCCCAGGCGCACAGTGGGCTAGGGATCGCTGGCGCGGGCGATTCCCTTGGAACAGACCACAAGGGAATTAACGATTTTTGTGTAAAATATTACAAATTACAGGTGGAACCACCTTTGTATTCTTGGACAAGTCAAAAGATAAGACATTTTAAACTTTTTTTAATGACTTACAATTTTTCTTTCTCGACCTTACTTTGTAAGAAAAAGAAGTATTGCAATCGTGCGCCGGAAAATAGGGAATTTTTGACAGAAAAACTCTTAATGCCGAGCCCTGGTAACGAAAAAGTTCGTAAATCTTGTTCCTATACTTCTTCTAACACATTATGTTATGTCACAATCCATGTTTTGTGGGGTATTGATAGCAAAAAATCGATTGACTACTACACGTCTTTCTAATCGTCCGTCCGTCGTTAACCCGAACGTCTGAACCATTCAGTTGATTTTCTCCAAAATGGATATTCTCCAATGCATTTAAATGAACTCAAGATCCTCTGAATTTGAAACGAATTCTTCTATTTTTGAGATAACTATATATGAAGACGTTTCAAAATTTTCTCAAGTATTTTCAAATTTTTAATATTTCTCAAGTATTTTCAAACTTTTCTCAAAAATGGCTCCATTAAACTTAGTCATCGAATAGCAAAGAAAACGCTACTAAGCATGGTGCATGTCTCATTTTCGTTGAAATTCCTGATTTTTCGCAAATTTGGATGTTTCACAAGATGCTCCCCCCAAAATCACATTACTATATTTAATTACTTTTATTATAAATAACGTAGTTATGCAAAGTGTTGAGAAGTAGAAATATCATTAGTACCTCCATGAGGAGAATGTTGAAAATTAACTTGAACGTGAACATCATGAATTCTTTATCATAAATTTCTTGGGTTTTTGGTTGACAGTTACGAATTTCTAAAAAATAACTTTTTTCAAATTAGCATTTTAATTACCACAAGAGAATGCAGCTGCTTTTCAGTTGGTTGCATAACTATTTAAATTGAAGCTTTTTTTTTCGCAACTTGGCAAAATCGCAACTTAGCACTATAAGACCAAAAAAATACATCATATTGAAATGAGTCTTCATTTTTCATTCAAATTACATGCAAATCATTTTTTAGTTAAATGACTTCTTTGGTGTGCGATTTTCCTTTGTTGCCTTTTGCTGCAGCAAAAGTGGTGATTTATTGACGAAAAAATCGTATAGGGAACCTGATATAAAAACAGTTAATACTTCTTGCTCCTATAAATGCAGTAAGATACATCCCATTTCTACTACGTTGTGAAGTCAAAATCCACTATAGCTATGGAGTACAGAAAAAGTTATGTAATGCTGCGCAAAAAAACAGAATTTTTGGCAAGAAAACACTTATTCCAGGACCCATTTTACAAAAAAGTGGATAACTTCAGTTACTAGATTTAGAAAAAATCTTCTAACTAAATCTTCTAATTCTGGTGTAGCCAGAATCCATGTTTTGTGAGTCCTTGATACCGAAAAATTGAATGACGGTTTGACGATGACGATGACGTTTGACATTTGTTATTTGCCAGTGGTACGGGGCTGATGTAATTTACTTGGTTTGTAACTGATCGAGAGTGAGCCTGAAATGAACCGAAGAGGGACAGGTGAGGGGGACAGTAAACGAAGAGCCCGTAATTTTAGTTATTTTGCGTTAAAATAATGTGTTCACAGTCAAGTTTGTAAATAAGCATTCACGAAGTTATATGGAATATTCTCTCTCCGTCCCTCTCTCTCTCTCCGTCCCCCCCTCTCCGTCCCCCTCTCTCTCTCCGTCCCCCTCTTTCTCCGTCTTCCTCTCTCTCTCTCCGTCTCTCTCTCCCCGTCTCTCTCTCCGCCTCTCTCTCCGTCTTTCTCTCTCTCCGTCTTTCTCTCTCTCTTTCCGTCTCCGTCTCTCTCACCGACTCCGATGAACTTTCTAGTACTGATTTTCCACTCACTCATTCAATTGAAAAACAAGTGAAGAGTTGGAAAAGTGGAAATTCCTTCGTATAGCGCTATCCACGCACGTGTGCCCACTGGGCAGCGAGGCGAGGTCCTCTGGACCAACCGCCGGCCACTAGTCATGGGCATGCGGGCGGTGCGGTCGCCTCCCCTCGCCCCCACGCAGCGCCGGAGCTAGAAAATGTTGGTGGGGCCTGGAGCAATGTGGAAACGCACCCCCCACCCCCACCCCCCGAAAAATTAAAAATGTGAAAGCTCTGTGACGAAACTATATGAGTTATTTTATTTCAACAAATAAACAAAAATAACAACATTTAAGCTAGAAAAAGGTTTGGGGAAATATATTGTGTCACGTATACATACGTATTATATACGTAGTGTAAAGAAAGTTATGTAATGCTACGGAAAATCGATTTCGAGATTTTAACGGAAATACACGTTTAGGGTCCCCTCATATCGAAAAAGTGTTTTTTTTTCAAAACGTCCGTCCGTCTGTCTGTCTATGAACACTACTAGCGCCTAAACCATTTGTACAATCTTTTCCAAATTGAAGAAAGCCCTGTCGATCTGGCACTAGTTGAAACTTTGAGATTTTGAAAAACCTTCTTTAATATTTGGGGGTACTTTACATGAAGCCCCCCAGACATTTTCAAACTTTTCTCAAAAATGGCTCCAAATTTTTTCTTTAAATTTCTTGTAAAAATAGAGTAAAATACGCTTATAAAGGAGGCAATGGTCCGATTTTCACAGTTAACTGTGAAGTTTCGAAAATTGCAAAAGTTTGAATTTTTTTCGGCGCGTTCCTCCGACTATAAAATTGAAGGTAGAGATTTTTCTTTGAAACGAAATTTGTTCTCCATAAATAGTTGTATCATAAAGATAATGTACATTTTTTCGAAAATCTTAGTAGTTTTCGTGCAATAGATCGTGAAATATTTGCAATTAAAAAAAACAAGATTTTCTCAAAAACTGCTGCAAATTTTTTCGTTAAATTTTTGGAAGAGTTAATACCAAATGCACCCTATTCGATGGCATAAACGCCATATTGCCCTCTTCATTTGTTTTTTGTTCAAAAATTACAAAAATGCAATTTTTTTGACATGTCTCTCACGTCCGTAATATTTACATTAGAGGTGATTTCTTCTCGTTTATGAGTACATTTGCTTCAAATAATGTCAAATGAAGTTTTTCGAAAACACAACCGTTTTTTATAAAAATGAACTCAAAATTCCGAATTTTCAGAGCGACATAAACTCCATTTTATCTAAAATGGCTCCAAATTTGTTCTTTAATTTTTTTCTAATGGATAGTGCTATTTGCACTGTTTTATAACACGTAAAGTTCATTTTGGGGTATTATTTGTTCAAAAATTACACAAATGTAATTTTTTTAAATGCCTCTCACGCCGTTAATATTGGCATTTCCATCACTTTGTGTGTATTATTACATTTGTGAGTAGAAGTACTTCAAATTAACTTTTTCGAAAACTCAATAGATTTCCGAGAAAAAGAGCTTCAAATTTTGCATTTACAGTAAAGCTTAGTCGCGATTTTCTAAAAAACGGCCACGAATTTCTCAATGAAAACGTCTATTTAAGACGAATTTTTACTTTTCTTTAAAAATCTTGAAGTAATAATTCGGTTTTCCTACTAGGAAATCAAAAGGTTGAGAAATGTCAAAACAAAGTACTTTGGGCGACGATAGATGGCAGCTGGCTAGAGAATGGAGCAAGACCTTAAAACCACACCAAGGAAATTAGAAAAATATGGTACGAGAATGTCTGTGCCATTCTGTAGCTCCTCTTGTTTCAAATAATAGTTTTAAGTAAACGTACTTAATGATAAAATAATGCAATTTACACGGCGAGCTTAAAACGCTAAAAAATTTTGTTGTGTTTTGTTAGTGTTTAATAAAAGCACGTGTTAAATGCATGAAATAAATAAATATATGAATTTTCAGTAGAATTTAATTAAATGTTAGCGTCATTTGATACATTTCACAGAATCCTACCTTAGAAGTAATGACTATAATTAACTATTTAAGGTAAAAAATTAATTGAAAATTTAATGGAACTACTGTAGCACGGCTTATAAAATTACGATACCGCTTTTCTCGAGTTTTAATTTCTTTTCCAATTTTTTTCCGTCAGTCCTGTCGCCGGGCCCCTTGACGTGCGGGGCCGCGGGCGATCGGCGGCCAGCGCATGCCCAGCGCCCCACAGCCTCCACGCGTGACGTAATCCCCGGTGTGGATTTCGCGGTCAAACATCTTTATATAACGCCTTTTCCTTCCAGGCTTCCACATGCTATACAGGTTTTGGCCATTAGTCGACAGGATTTAGAGATACACTCAAATACCACATGCGCAGGGTTTTATCAGTTCGGAAAACCAGTCTTCAAAAATGTAGACTGACAGATGAATTGGGGGGAGGTAATTAAATTGTTGTAATTCTGAATTTTAAAACGATTTTTACTATCTTTATTTAATTCTGTTTTTTGATAAATTCAAATGCATCTGACAAGTGTGGAAAAACCTTACAAGACAGACGCGTTAATGTTGTATTCCTCATTTATGAGATATAGATTACTTAAAACATTTATGAAGAGAACAAAGAAAGAGCCTTAACCGTTTAGAAACCGTCTCTGAAATTAATTAGCACCCCAAAAGTACAATATTGATGAGATATACTTTTTTCTTAAATGAAATATTCTAAAAATAATATCTTTAAATAATGTTATGACCTTTTTTTTGTAAAAGTTAATGGTTTTCGCGTAATTTCTGCTTGAATTTAATGCAGTTTTTAATTTTATTTCTCAAAAAGGCCCATGACTCACTTTCGTTGAAATTTCTGAATTTTCGAAAATTACAATAGTTAAAAATAATGCGATAAAATATGTAATGTTTGTTGTAGCACCACTTTTTTGCAATTTTCGAAAATACAGAGAGTTTACCGAACTTTAGGCCTACACCATTTTGAAGCATCTCATGTTTTCTTGAAGGATGAACTTAAAAATGATTGAGACGTTTTTTGAGAAAAAAATTGTTTAAAAATTGCCTCTATTTCACACAAAAGTACGGAAACACTTCTCATATTTTTGAAAAATGTTACCGCATTTTATTTAAAAAGCTCTCATTGAAAAATTGATTTTGCAAAGAAAGAAATATCTAACTTTACTATTTTAGTTTTAGGAACACGCCGAAAAATTTTGAACTTTGGGAATTTTCGAAAATCCAGAATGCCAGAAAATGGGAACTGAGTCCTTTGCCATTTGCGAGGGGGGGAAATTAAAATTTGAAACTATTTTTAAGAAACTCCGAAGAAACTCGATGAGGCTCCATGTAAAGTATCTCCAAATCAAAATCTCCGTTTCAAACTCGCAGGACCTTGAGTTAATTCTAATAAATTAGAGAATATATATCATGAAGAAAATCGCTTTAACGGTTTAAGCGCTGGCATTCGCCACAGACTTTTTTTTCGTCAATCAGTTTTTGGGTGTAAAGAATCTACAAAACAAGTACCAGGAACCCGCTTTTTCTATATAAGGGCTCCACAATAAGAGTTTTCTGTCAAAAAATCGCCGAATTCTGCCGCAATACTACAATACTTAGTCTTTACTAAATATATAGTGAAGCTAGAAAGTGAAATTTATCACTCAGGTGATACAGAGTTACTGCAGCAGCATATTATTGGCTATCTTATGAATGAAGTGATATTTAGAATTGGAAGTTTGCATTCCAATATGTTCTAATGTTTTATAAACGAATTTTGAACAATGTATAACATCGCGACAAATAATTAATTATTCTTATTCAAGAAGTTTATTTATTTTCCCTGTAATGATGTTTTTCAAGTTATATTTGATTAAGAAATGCAGAAAACATTCGCGGAATGTAGTTAAAATTATAAATATGAAAGATAGATCTTAATATTTGTTCAATGTTGTTTTCTGAGTTCCTGGAAAACTAATGACTGTTTCTTTATCATTCATAACACTTGAGGAAGGAAGAGCAGATAATGGATCTGCTATATTAAAGGGTTCCTGAAATGGGCTGTGACCAGCAAGCACAAAATCCAGAACTTGAAGTATAATAAGAATGAATCACGGGCGAAAAGACGGGTGATCCGTCCCGAAGGGCGAAGATTCATCGCCCCTTCACTCGGTACCGAACCACAGAATAGGTACTACCCAGAAAGGAAAGCTACCCCCAATCCGTGCGCCGAGATGATGCGCATGGTCGCCATATTGAAACTGTATACAGCTGTACGACCCGGCATTTGTTGTGTGGTTAACGGTGGTGATGGTGCCTTTTATTTCAGTTTCACTCGTTGTATTTGGTGTGTGTATAACTAGCAAAAAACATATGTAATCCGAAGGGATATTTCCTTATTACAGGCAAATATTAATATCGCACATTGTCAAATATGAATAAAACAGAGATGACAAGGTAAAGAATTATAAATACGTAACTAGTAGTGCTACAGAATGGCACACACTTTTTCGAATTAGTTTTCTATTTTCTTTGGTCTGGGCTAGTTTATCGGACTTGCCACACACTCTAGCCAGCAGCCATATATATCCGCCCAACATACCTTTTTTTTGAAATTTTCTCAGTTCTTCCGTTTTCTAATTGTATAACCGCAATATTACTTTAAGAATATTAAGGAAGAATAAAACCTCGTTCTAAATGACAATTTTCATTAAAAAATTTTGGAGCCGTTTTTAAGAAGAAATCGTTTAAGCGTTACTAAACACGAGAAACTAAAGCGCTTTTTCAGAGAATTTTTTTTTTCGGAAAACTTTATTTAAAGTCACTTAAAGCACTTTTACTCAAAAATACAATAGTGCTTACAAATTGCTGGGAATGTGTATATTAACGGCGTGAGAGATATTACAAAAAAATTGCATTTGTATAATATTTGAAAACCAAAAAAATAATACATCAAAATGAATTTTATGTCATAATAAAAAGTGCAATGAAGCGTTTGAGTTGACTCTTGCGGCAATTACGCAAAATGGTGTTTGATCTGACTCTTGCGGTTCCTTTGCGCAGTTTCAAGATGGCGGTCCGTGCTGCGCGGTGGCTCACTGAAGACCGAAGGAGCCGCCCTCTACTTTCCTTTCTATGTCGCATCTATTCTGTGACCGAACTCTAGATGAGGACATGAGTTGTATGGTTCAGGAAAATGGCGTGCACTGGGGAATGTCCGCGGCTGGAGGTGGTAGACAGAGGAACACGTTTCATTTTCCACGCCATTTTATATGCAGTTTTAAGGGAAGTTGCAACTCTGCGGTATTGGTGTATATATTGACTGAGTGAACATCAAAGTAGTATTGTTTTCCAAATAGTCTATACAGCCTTCAAATACTACAATATCTCCACCAGTTCTGTATGAAGTCTGGCGGAGTCACTTGGTGACAGGATATGAAATGGCGGCGGCCGACCAGGTACCGCTTCTCTGTGAATCTAGCGATTCCATCTGATGCCATTTTGCCCTTCCCTGCGAAGGCCCATGAGACGCTTAGCGTGTCCCAGTTGACCTTCAATATAAAACAACCTTGAGTCAGCTCAACGCATAAATTACCGCGGATGCTTCACCAAAATGCTTCGTAAAATAAATCTCCTGACGTAAATAAATTAGTGAGCGTGGCGTTTCTTCCCCGAGCCGGATAACGCCCTCTTATACAACTCTCAGGAACGCGGCAGAGTTCGCCATCGCTGCCCGCGGCTTCCTGCACACTACAGACTCGCTGGCCTAGCGCCAGTCGCTCCACTGCTTGGATATTTCGTGCTTCTTCAACTGTTAAGGCCGTTAGTCCTTAGAACTAGCCGTTAGACTTTAGTCCCGTCGACTATCAAGGTTTTCCTCGGCCACGTATCTCCTACCAATGGGGCACCACCCCAGCCGAGACAAGCTTTAAGCTCCCGACTTGTTTCCCATCATGTATGGTAGTGTAAAGCTGGCTTTTCACTTGCAAGAAAATGGCGAGCAATATTATTTCGCAAGAAAAGTTGCCAATGTAAACATTGCGGCAATAAATATTTCTGAAGTTGGCAATATTTCTTGCTAGATATTACGGTCGTAATGTAAACTCGTGTGTTTCCTTCTTCGGAAAGATATTGCCGGCAGTTGCTTGGACTAGAAGTGGATTGAAGTCTGAGCAAGATATTGCTGGAAGTAGCCAATGATGACCACGATCACATGTGCAGGAATTACGGTTAAAGTAGTATATAAACGAATTATTTTGAAATGCTATATGCGTTTTTTCGTAAAATTGGTGTGTGAAAAAGGTTTAATAAAATAAAAGAAGTAATGAATATTACGAACCCTCTATGGTTGATTATCGATTGGTTCAAATTTTGGTTTAACTATAGACACTCCCTAATTATTAATTTTGTTACGTTAAAAATGATCAAGATATCTAATCTAAATCAATTTTAAGATTAATCTATAATACATCAACATTAGGTAATGAATATTTTTAAAAAAATTACTGAATTAATAATTGCACTTTTTATAAAAAGAAAATGATTTTGCTCCCACGTGAATCGAAGTTCACGAAAAAATATTGAGGCTCCTGAACAGAATTTGCACAAGCCCCTTTTCGTCTTAAAATACATTCACATATCACAAAACGTTGACCTTTGTCTATTTCCTCATTGAGCACAACCACTGCGACCACGATTCGCATCTTCTCCCTTCTACTAGCCATGAAGCCATCTGCTAACGTCGAAGTGAAGTATAACCTCACTTAAGTTCACGCACCATTTTCCTCATGACGTCACCAAGCATGGCAACAAAAAGTTCTAATGTAAACAGTCGGCATTATCTTGTGAGAAAGATCCTCCTCCCAACTTTATGGCAAAATATTGCCCCATCATGTTCTTGCTAGTGTAAAGATGACCGCAATAAACACCGACAAATTGCTGGAAGATATTGCGGGAACGTATTTCTAGTGTAAAGCCGCCATGAGATTGTGTGAGTAAGGGGTGAGACTAGGACAGGGAAGAGGAAGGAAAGATCGTGCGCGGTCCGCGGCTCGTTTGTGAGGGTGCTACTCCGGCATTCGCCTGGTGTTGAGCGGAGAAATCACGGTAACTACTCGCATAGTGAGAATCGCCTACCCGGGTTTTTCCCCAATCACATTTCTCCCATCAGCGGAACCCCGCCTCAGCCGCAACATGCTCTACGCACCAGACTGATTTCCCGACAAGTGTGGTTATGTAGTGCATGTAAGTGTAATTGATTGTAAGTAATATGGTAAGGGTAGGACAAAGAAGGGGAAGGAAATATCGCGCGCGGTTCGTGGCCCGTTTGTTAGGGTACTGCTCCGGCATTCGCCTGGTATTGATCGGAGAAACCACAGAAAACTACCGATCAGGGCAGCCGGCCGTTATGATTCTCCTCCAGACAGCGGCTGAACCAGTGAATTAAGAGACAATGAAAACGTTAATGTAGATAACCGGCGTGTTAAGCCCAGAGCCAACGATGTCGAAGTCTGGTCCGATTCTGACTGGGAGAGCTTAGGGTTCGAGTCCCGACGGAGGCAGGATTTTCGACACTAGCTTTTCAGCTAGGTCGAATTCAGTCGCTGTCTGGAGAAGAATTCTAGCGGCTGTCAGTTTTGACCGATAGTTTTCCGTGATTTCTTCGATCAACACCAGGAGAATGCTGGAGCAGTACCCTAACAAACGGGCCACGGACTGCGCGCGATCTTTCTTTTCTTTTCCTTGTCATTTCCCCATCCCCCACTTACACCCACTTACGCTCACACGCACTACACTACGACATGTCGAGAGCCCAGACGGGAGCTTGGACCTTGCCCTAGGTGAGACGGTTGCTACCTGGGGGAGATATTTGGAGGGAGAAATCCTCCGCCAGCGCCGTCTCAATCGTCGCCGCAATCTCACCATCCATAAAACATTTCCTGCTCTAATGAACACAGCAGTTGACGCGCCCGGAAACACGAAGTCGTATGACCGGGAGCGGTAGCTCACTGAGCGCCTCTGACCGGGAGGTCCTGGGTTCGAGTCCTGACGGCGGCAGGATTTTTGACACTAGCTTTTCAACAAGGTCGAATTCAGACGCTCTCTGGAGGAGAATTCTAGCGGCCGGCTGCTCTGATCGGTAGTTTTCCGTGGTTTCTCCGAACAACACCAGGCGAATGCCGGAGCAGTACCCTACCAAACGGGCCACGGACCGCGCGCGATCTTTCCTTCCTCTTCCTTGTCCTATCCTCTCTCCTTACACCCACACACTTACACTAACATTCACTACACTACCACATATTCCGGGAGACCGGTCGGGAGCTTAGAGCTTGTCCCGGCTGGGGCGGTGCCCCGCTGGTGGGAGAGTCCTGGTGAGGGGGAAACCCCGCTCTCCGATGGTAGGTCGGCGCCGGATCTTGCCATCTCCCGAGAAAAAACATGCACCACACTAACGGGACTAATGACCAAAGCAGTTGACGAGCCCGGAAACACGAAAAAATCAATCAATCAACAAAGTCGTAAGTCAATCAAATAGGAAAACGGGCGGACTTAAATCATGTGCAGTAGACTCCGGTTATAGTGAACTCGGATATAGTGAACTTAAGTCACTGGTCCGTTTCACTTACGTTACAAATACGCATAAGAAGATTCGGTTATAGTGAACCTGAACCTCGGCTATCGTGAACTTAGGAAATACCTCCTGGAAATTAATTGGATCTTATAATTAGGCGTGTAGAAGGGCCTTCGGAGAGTAGAACGGTGCTCCAACAGCGCAAGAGGCATCGAAAGGTGTCAAGACTGCGTTACCATACTGCGAGACAAAGGACCATGCAGAATCAAGTATGGAGATAGCACAAACTTTGGATCGGCACTTGTACTATATACTCTAGCGCTACATACGAGCGACATTAAGCAATATGGACGCGATCTTGGAAGGATGAGAATTATTTCGTTTATCATGAGCTCCACGAATGTTTAGGGCGGGGACCGCGCGCGATCTTTGCTTCCTCTTCCTTGTCCTATCCTCTCCCCTTACACACACACTTACACTAACATGCACTACACTACCACATATTCCGAGAGACCGGTCGGGAGCTTAAAGCTTGTCCCAGCTGGGGCGGTGCTCCGCTGGTGGGAGAGTCCTGGTTAGGGGCCGACTAGCCGACAGTAGATCGGCGCCGGATCTCGCCATCCAGCGGGTAAGATCACCGCTATCTCCCGAGAAAAAAGCATGCACTACACACACGGGACTAAAGACCAAAGCAGTTGACGCGCCCGGAAACAAGAAAAAATCAATCCATTAATCAATTTAGGGAGGGGGTTTCATGAGGAATGACGGCGAATGGTAATTTGTGATTTTCAAACTGCGTTAGTTGCTGCCTAGGAAAACACTATAAGGTCTTTTGATGTTGCTGCGGAATACGATAATGTGTTCCTATCAGAGCACGTGAACGTGAAAGCTTACAACTTGCAAACTTACACGAGTACATTCCATGTCCATGTTCACAATCACCGATTGAATGGTACCACTGAATAACATTGCACCACATTGTTGCATTTTATGTTACGTTTATGTTTAAATTCTTTCATGAATGTGGGTTCAGAGATTTGCGATTTCAACGACGTTTCAGGGATAGCCGCGTTTCGGGAGCAAAACCGCTGGTGTGGTTAGTTTCTAAGTTGGTAACTAAATATATTTCCATATATTTTATTTAAGTATCTGAAAAAATTAAGTTAAGTTATTTTAAGTTATTTTTATTACAATTAATTTACTTATGTACGAAACACATTTTTCATCTCTCAAAAATAAAGATACTAATTTTTATGAATTTTCTAATACATTTTCATCTATTTTTCTTTATTGCTTATGACATCAGTGTGACAATTTATTCAACATTTTGAATTTAAATACTTTGTTAAAATATTGTTTACATTAATATTGACAAAATCCATTTCCTTTTTTACCTTTTTTCGTGGAGAATTTCAAAATGGACAAACAGTGAGGTATTCATGTATTCATGCTTTTATTGTGAAATCATTTTAACAAACGTCGTCAAGTTCATAAACAAACTATTATGTAACTAGTGTGTTTGAATTTTTCCATTAATTATGAAAAATGTCTTTCTCTTGCCGATTCTTCCTTAACTCCTTTCGTGTCACAAAATTCTAACCCTAAAATGGTCGGTGCGCACTTCACATGCTTCATTTCTTTACAACTTTACTATTCTATGTGCAAGACAATGAAAAGGAGAAAAAAACACGCTGAAAGACAGATTACTCGGAAAGTTGTTCGAGACTGACCACGTAGAAAACATAGAGCACGTAGTCATGTCCGTACATTTTGCAACTACTACTTATACTTTACGACTTGTGCGGCTTTGTCATTATGAAAGCGTTGACCAATCGGACAAAGAGCATCAGCAAATCTCTTGCAGAAGCTTTGCAATGGGAAATCCTGTCGTCATAATCTCCACAGAACTACTTGCAGACTCCCCCTTACTTCTATACAATACCATCACACTCGCTGCTCCTGCAATAAATCAAATAACACCGCAACAGAAAACCCTCCTCTTTTAAGATATTCAGTTGTTCCTTTTTATTTCAATTTATTTTAAGTCGCTCAACAGCTAGGTCATTAGTGACTACATAAATACAATATTTTACATTTTACATTAGAATATTAAGTTATTTTATATTTAGGTTACATTACAATGATGATTAGGGATACAAAAACATATATCATAAACATTAAAATTACGTCAATGGTATTTATTACAGAAAGGAGTAGGTGATTACATTATTCTAATTCAGTTAAATATTGCCCAAAATACCTATTTCGATACAAAATTTTATTACATTACTTTGGTATGTATTATCACTTTGAATAGAACTAAAACTTTCCGTATCAAAAATTGAGGTCTGATGGCTCCATGTTTGGAATTGTATTGTTCAGTTGTTTTTGTTGCAAATATTTCAATTGTCAGTCGTTACCTAATGCCGTCCCATGAACAGGAAATGCCTGTTATAGAACAATATAGTGACGAGTTTGTTGGAGAAAGAGTTATTATGGACAGCATATTGTTGAGTATTATTCGATAAATGGGGTACAAGCTGATATATCTGGGAAAATAATTTCACAAATAATTTTTAAAAAACTTGTGTTGCAGCAGGCCTCAAGTGTTAAAAAGGTTGACCACAGATCAAGAAAGGTTTTTGGTAGGTAAAATGAGCAATTATTATTTTGAAAAAACTTAAAATCCGTAAAGCACATGAACTCTTGCCGATAGTCACAGTTTATTTTCTCTTGATTGAAATTATAGATTTAATTAATTTTAACTTTAAAGTTTTCATTTATTTAAGAAGTATTCCTAAGAAACTGAGGATCGGTATTCAGTGTCTACATCGAGTGAATGATATCGGAGCAGCCGCTGATCGATTAAAGTCAAGACGTGACGCTGGGCTCTCAGAACAGAACAGGGACCCGATACGGGAGATGGCGTCATTTGATTACTTCAAACTCTATGACCCTCTGCACAGTGGCGAATTCTCCGATACACCGCTTATACTGGCAGCATACCTCGTAATTCGAAGTGTATAAGGAATATTTCATAAGTTTGGTAATCCTCTAAAAAGTTATTGAGATGTTGTTATCTTTCATACAGATACGAAAAACTAACTCTTTTCCTACCGAGAGCCAGTCAGTCTTCCGCATCCGTAAGCGCCATGAAGTGCGTTAGAGTGAGAAGTTTCAAACAGTTCTTAATGTTGTCCAGAGAATTCGCTAGCGGTGTCAAAGGCACCGCATACCAGCCGCGATAACCTAGGACTCCTCATGTTTCAAGGGTGGCGAGAGGGGAGGATGCGCGGCTGGACGGTCGGTAGGCACCGCAAAATATTGCGGTGAACAGTCCTTCTCTGGTCGTTCGTAAGTTACGCTTCTCTCAAATTTGTGTGCAGATGGAGTGTGTAAATGACCCAGATGTTAGTGGTTTGTAAAATTTTCTTATACAATAATTATTAAGGAGGGAAGTTCATAGTATTGGGGTTTCAGAAAAGCTCAAAATAAAAGACAACGGTAGAGGCTACTTGAAGCGTAATACATAAGTGCGATATGCTTGAAATATGATCACAATTCGCCACTGACTGCGTTAGGGAGACATTAGACGCTGACGCCTCGAATGGCCCGACCTGTCAACCTTTGTGATATCAAGTACGAAGTGAATAAGTTTTAAAGTTGTTTTACTTTACTTACTATTACGTTTACTTACGTTTCGCAGAGAGATTAAAATATTTTAGTTTGGTCGTTAGCAACTTTTCATATGGCTGGTAGGTGTTGCACAAATTATAAAATTTAGAAGAATCGTTATTTCGATTTCCTCGTGAAGAGAAGTTGTAAAGTCAAAGTCTGTACGTCCTTTCATAATTCATGTTGAAAGTGCTTTATTATATATAAATGCTTATCGTTTTCCAATTAAAGACAGATATTAAATAATTAAATCAATCTTTTGTATTGCTTGTACTAACAAGTGCGTTTACTTTTCCCCAAAAATATAAAATTTAATACATAAATTTTAAATTAAAATGATGATATTAATAATAATGTAAATAATAAGTTTATTAGAAACCATCGAACTCCAAAGGTTTTGATTATGCATTGACGTTTGAATTTATCGCCGATTTTCGAGGTCACGTCACCAAGATCGCTAGTGAGATTGTCACCCATTAATAGTAAAAGGAATGTACAAAGTATTGTGTATTGTTCATAAAGTACTTGATAACATCGGTCATCACCAAGAAACCTCAAAGTGCCAGCAAGTTTGCCAGTAAGAATGACTTGACATCTCCCTAAAAGAGTCAGAAGTTTGTACTTTTGGTCACTACCCCCCCGTGAGTGGCGGTGTAAGCTCTTCCATTGGAAATTGACATGGGTGTCTTCCTAGACATAACTTGTGAGACTTGCTCCTCCAGGTCTCTCTCCTAGCGGGGTAACGCTCAAGCCGCCTGGCTCTAAGCTCCCGACTAGTATCCCGACATGTGTGATAGTGGTGCATATTAGTGTGTGGCTGGGTAAAGGAAAAGACAGGGATGAAAGGGCTGATCGCGCGTGGCTCATGTGTTGAGAACTGCCACGTTTGCCTGATCGGCGCTGTGGTAAACCGCCGATCAAAAGCAACCGACTGCTGATAATTCTCTTACAGACAGTTGATGAATTCTACCTAGATAAGAAGCTAGTGTTCAAAATCCAGATAAGTGAATAGCCCTTATTGAAATTTCTTTATATACATTTGTATGTATTTCGCGTTACTGAGTCGATAATCTGACGTCGCCGGCCAGCTATCGGTGTCCCTCATGCCTGGGCCTAGTTAAATTCCCATGCTTGGGGGTAAGAGTGACATGAGGCGAACATGACGTATTCTCTTCAACGTAACTAGCAAGATCCGCCTGCTTGAGCTTTTCTTCGTCATACAGCTACAGAACCTGGGACGATTTTAAAGGAAAGCTACAAGTCTATTTTTGCCTCAACCGGGAATCGAACCCGGGGACCATGGCCTTGTTACTATCACTGTGTTCGATTTCCATAACATTTTAATTGTGTGTTTTCGGACGCGACAACTCCTTTGATATAATCTCCTATGAAGCGTGTATGTGTCTCGCATTACTGTAAAATGAAGTAAGGCCATTAATCGCGTAAGCAAGTGCGTTTTATGTACGGGAAGGTGGGGGTGTTCCTTTGCAGATAGAACATGAAAACCGAGGCCACAAGTCGGCTTGTGTGTGTGTGTGTGTGGGGGGGGGTCTTCCTCCGGGAGACTCCCTCAGAGGGACACCGCCCAAACTGAGAGAAGCACTAAGCTCCAAATGGGATTTCTGACATGTGTTCTGGTGACGTGCACGTCAGTGTGTGTGAGGGGAGACGTTGGCCCAAGCGTGAGGAAGGAAAGTGTCTGTAAGGGAACTGCTCTGGGCTAAGAATCCTAGAATTCATCGGATTGATTGATGACTCCTGGCACGCCAAATGCTGCGGTCATTGATTGCGCTATTGTAGTGAATTATCGTGGGGGTGGCGGTGTTCTTCCCTAGCTGAATGGTGATAATCTGCGCCGACCTGGTCGTCGGCTTGCGGTGAACACCCCCCCCCCCAGCTGGGCACACACCCAACTGGGCACAGCCCCATCTGGGGCATGCTGTAAGTTCCCGGCATGAGTGGTAGTGTAGTGCATGTTAGTGTAAGTGTGTGTGTAAGGGGAGAGGATACGACAAGGAAGAGGAAGGAAAGATCGCGTGCGGTACGTGGCCCGTTTGTCAGGGTACTGCTCCAGCATTCGCCTGGTGTTGATCGGAGAAACCGCTGAAAACTTCCGATTAGAGCAGCCGACTTCTAAAATTCTCCTCCACATAGCGACTGAATTCGATCGCGTTATTTAGCAAGCATCGAAAATTCACGGTCAGGACACGAAGTGGCCGGTCTTAGACACTGCAGCGTCAACAATTGTCACTGAACTATTTCATTAGGTCCTAACATGGAAAGTTACGACTATTGATTGTCTAAATCACCACGTACTAAAATATATTGTTTTACGTAGGTATGTCGTATTCTTGATTAGATCACAGAGGGATTTTTAAACTTTTAAAAACCGTGTCTTTCTCCTGCTTACTCATGAAATATCACGTCTCAATATTGCAACCGTTCAATTTCTTACAAAACGCCAATCATGTCGCCTTGTTCCAGTAATGCGACCTTGCTATAGTTCCTTGCGCTTTCATATTTGTGAGTCATTCAATACGTGGAATTAGACGGTACAGTTCCATTTGTACGACCACTAGTGAAGTAATGAATGAATGTTAAAACTTCATGGAGTGATTTAAAGTTTTTATTTGAAAGGTCAACCAAACTATTGACGAATAATTACACTGATCAGACGTCCTTCTTTTCCTTCCTCACGAAATTTGTGGGTGGGGCAGGTTGTCCGAATGTCCTCCTGAGTAGGCTGTAAGTTAAAATGTCTCACTTTCCACTAATATTTAGATGTGTGGATTCGTAATTAAGGATTCACAGATTTTTCAGTGATAGTCATTGAAGCGTCTTTCTGCATGGTCTGAGATTGAAAAGGGTGCTGATCTCACAGCTAGCAAAGGGTTCTGTGACATGGATAAAGACTCTGAACTATTTGATGATCAAGGAGTTAAACAATGTAGGTCACTCAGAAGAAAACAAATCTGCGTAATATATTGACCTTGTACCTGTAGATAAACAGTGGACAGAAATCTTAGAACAATAATGTCAGGTACCTACATCTTTCATCAATCATTCATTTCATCATTTCCCTACTTGACACAAATGCACCAATAGGAAGAACCTTCTCTTAAGTAAACAAAATTTGGGTAATAGAAAAATACATTTCAAAGTAAAACCTCTGAAAGGCACTATGATGACGAAGTATAATTTTTAATACACATAATTCGAAAATTGTTTAAAGTGTCTACGCACGTATGAAGGAAACTAGCAATTCCTGAAAATTACGTTAAAACTGTAACATACACTTATCTAATTTTCGGAGTTCATCATTACTCCTCGAAATGTTAAGATTCGTTACATCTTCCAAACCATTTTTCAATCATATTGATTCTTGTCGCTTGGATGTTTTCTGCATGGTTTTATTCCATTTTAGAACTTTAAATGAGGTGATGCACTTTTTAAACATGAGTAATAACACTAAGAGGACCCACAAAACGTGAATTCTGAGTACACAAGTGCTAGATGAAGTAATTTGCTACGTATGCAGCAACAAGATTTTTATCCTTTTCGTTATAAGGACCCGATAATAAGAGTTTTTCTGTTGGAAAATCACCTGTTTTATCGGTAGAATTACAAAACGTTCTCTTCATTACGTTCTTAGTATGGAGAGAAATTTTAAAAATCTCAGCGTAGTTGTAATTGATTTTAAATGAGTCGCAATCAGGTTTTTTGTTTAGATTAGATATTCATAGAGATATTCTTTTGTTTCCTTCGGGCTAAAAACTTTGCTGTTTTTTCTGTCTCCATTTTACGTACGTCTTTACTGTTTTGGGATAAAGTAAATTAATAAACTAGTGGGAATAGCATACTGAATATCTTCCTCCGTTTTACTCAACATTTACTCAGATTTCTTTTATAAAGTAAATGACATCTTTTAAAGTTTGAAAATTGAATGAAGTTAGGCAGAAAACATCCAATCAGCAAAAGACAGTATGGTTGAAAATGGTTTGGAAGTTGGAACATAAAGCGTCGCGTACTATGGATGTACGCTAAAAATTAGATATGTGGGGGAAGTGGGTGCAGAAAAATTAGAAAAGTTCTGTATGTATGGAAAATAAGAAACCCTCAAAATGTGAACGACATGAAACAGAGTCAAATCATAATATTTCAGAACGACATGAAACAAATTGTTGCATGTCGTCTGTAATATTAAGAACTCGAAGAAACTCAAATGAAGGAGATTTACAAATTCTGGATCAATACAATCACTATTCATTTTGCGCACGAAGTTGAGCATCTTTAAAAATGTAATTGAAATTTTTAATATTTACTTAGATCTGTACAGCGATGTTGCAGGAAAATATGGCTAAGAAATCCTGTTCACCTTGACTTAAAAATATAATGCTCCACATATAATTATAATCATTGAATCTTTTGTGGGAGAGCAATAGTTAGACATTGCCGGACATTGTGTTGTGACATCACTAATCTTGTATTTGAGAACAGTCAATCTCTCACTCAAAATGTTCACTGTTTTTTATTTGCTCTGTTCACACAAACTCTGCTCGCGGAAGACCAAGGCCTTGAAGTCCTTGACACAACCAAACGACGCTCTCGACAAATGTCGGCAGATAGGGTTCACTCTATATGTTTTACGATTGAAATTAAAATTTAATGTTTTTTCTCTTAAACCGACTGTTTAGAGTAAGCGATAAGACATTTGGGGTCCACTTCCTTTCATTTAAAGCAAAAATCGCGAATTTGGTTGAGTAGAAAGCTCGCCTTTGTCTTTGTAAACAAAAACTCTTTATTGTTTTGAATATAAAGAAAGTTTTGCAATTTTTTAAAGGCCAGAGGTCTGAATAAAATTTGAATCTTTATCGTACTTATACAATCGCTTTCTTCTATTCGAGCAAACAATTTCAAGAAAAATTCTTGATGAGAATTCCAGCGAAGTAAAATAAACGCATATTTTAATTTTTGTAACAGTCATTCGTGACTTCTAGTTCAATGCATTTGCAAGATTGGTATTAGCTGATGAGAAATTCCATGAAAGAAACATACAAATTATAAATTATATTATGTTAAAAAGTAATCTTACAAATCAATCATCTACTGAAATATAAGCAAGAAATTCAAAAACGTAATTAAATGTACAAAGTAATGATTCTGTAAGATGACAATATTTTGCTACTTTTTGATTACAGGATTTCACCTACAATGAGGAAACTTATATGATTTCAGTGTTAAGTTTGTGTTCAGAATGCTATATATACTAATAGCTCTTTCATCAGGTAAGGTTCATTTCATCTGCATTCAGAATTCATCTTGTATATAGGATTGGGTAGGGATCCCAGAATTTAAGAAAACCTGCACAAAATACACTTCTCCCCAGAGCAGGTCACACAGTTTTAACTGTTTTTGACGTTAAATAATTAAAAATAAATACCCCAAGGAGATAAAACATAACGGTGTTTATAAAATTAATTGTGGGAAACAAACCTGTCACTAGCTATATCGGAATATCAAAAGGAGCTTGAAAACTGCGAACTATGAAACATAATACTCGTAGTTATTTATGTGTCTAGGGCGTTAAGTAAATATTTTTGCCCCTCAAGCGACTTCCAAACCCGAAAGCCTCTTGGCCGAGCAGTTGAAAGTCGCTTGAGGGACAAAAACATCTAGTAACGCCCGTGGTACATACGAAACTTTATGGTTTTACTAGTTTATTGCTGAATTAAACGAGAATTCGAAAGAATTTATATTTTTGCTCGCCTCTAAGTGGAAAGACTCATTTTAATAGTCATGTAACAATATGATGTCAGATAAACAAAACAGTGTATCTAATTACTATTACATAATCGTTGTTGGATTTATTTGTCCGTACAAAATGAATATTGTGAAGTTCCTGCGGAAATTCTCGCAAAAGCTAGCAAGGGACAGTTGTTTCCAGTAAAATCTCGATAAATATATGAAAATGATTATTGTGTATTTGAGAATTCTGTGGAAAATAAATTCGAATTATGCAGGTGAAAAGGTACTTATAGGTTATTTGCCGTTATTGTTAAAAGTTATTTAGAATATTGCGTAACATCAAAAAATATCATTTCGGAGATGTTAGCCTTGTATGTCTTATTATTACTACGTAGCAGTGCCGCTACTCAAGAAGCATAAGTTTCCCTAAAAATAGGAGAGACGTAACAGTGAAATATCGGTGACTGGTGGTAATTACAAATACACGATCAATCCAAATGTGCAATTTTCATATCAATTAAGAAAAATAAAGTTTATAACAAGTTATTTTATTATAGTATTTTACTTATAGTATTTCATGTATATAAAATTTAATAAATCGAATTCATAAATATGTTGTATATGTTGTTGGTATTAGAGCAAGCCATAAAGTATTCATACGCCGGAGGGCATAAAAAATCAGAAAGACCCGCAAGGGTAGTCACAATACAGGTGTTTTGTTTGAGGTCCGCAAGCACACAGCAATTAACTAGTAAACCATAAAATAATATTATATCTGATTACATCAAGATAAGCATTACGTGTTTTCAGGCTTCGTACAGTTTACTCGATAAATTGGAAAGAAGAAAATCTCCTCTCCAAATTATTATTTTAAAATGTGTAAGTTCCGAAATGGTACACCAACGAAAGGAACGAATAATATATATCTCATACACACAACTAGACACGAATAAGCTTTTTAATATTTAAAAAAGAAATTTTTGAGATAATTAGTTAAGTAGATTCTTTGTAAATTATGACCAATATGTTCCATGGTAAATATATACGTAAATATTAATTGCTCTTTGTCACTGAGTTATTCACAACTAGCTGATTTCCCGGTGTAGCCCGGATATTTATTACTCCTAATAGTCTATTAAGCAGCTCTGAATGATTTTGCCCGTCTCCCTCGCACGCACTAAGCAGCCTGCCACACCTACCACTCCCATCTCGCTCATACAGCCCCTTCCACTCTACCTGCTCCTCCGGCTCATCAAGTTTCGTATGCCTGCCCCGCACTCTATATCTGGCATACAATTGCTGACCTGATTACAACTCCAATCCCGCTCGTCCAGACCCTTCCACTCTACCTGTTCCTCCTGCTCATCATGTTTCGTCCGCCTTCCCCGCACTCTATATCAGGCAGTCAATGGCTGACCAGATTACAACTCCCAACCCGCTCATCCAGCCCTTTCCACTCTACCTGCTCCTCTCGCTCATCATGCTTTGTCCGCCTCCACCACACTCTATATCTGACAATGGCTGACCTGATTACAACTCCAATCCCGCTCGTCCAGCCCCTTCCACTCTACCTGCTCCTCCCAGTCATCAGGCATCTCCTGCTTTTTCCTCTTTGTTTCACGTCCATACCTTCCACTCTGTCTGCGACACTTCTCCCTACCCTTACGCGTTTTCCGCAAAAAAGCATTTAGGGGTAACATATTTGATCGCAACTACGCTATTTTTCATTTTTGGACCGTAAAAACTATTGTTGTCAAACTTAGAAGCAATCACTCTGGAGATTCTATCATTTTTGTGGCACTTACAAATTCGACTCGCTTGCATATGCGCTTGCATATGCAATTGCATTAATGTAACAATGCACATATCTAAGCAACGCAGGGGGAGAGCAAATCCTCAAAAGTTGAATGTTAGGATTTCAGAAGTGTGACGAAAAATGGTACCCACCCACGTATTTCCCCATTTCGTCCAAACATTCCTCCTTTTATTTCTATTTTTGTTAAATTTGGTTCCTAATTAATTTTTACTTTCTCGTATACGTACGTATATACAGAGTAATATACTTAGTATAGATGAAATTATGTAATGATGCGTGGAAAAACGGGTGATTTTCGGCAGAAAAAAATCATTGCTAGGCTCTTATAACGAAAAACTTAATAAAACCAGTTGCTAAATTAAGAAAAAAATGCTCTAATACGTGGTGTAGCCAGAATCCCTGCTTTGTGGGTTCTTGATGGCGAAAAACTAGTTGAAGCAAAACGTTCACCCGTCCGCCCATCTGTCCGGCTGTCCGTGTGTCCGGCTGTCCGTGTGTCCGGCTGTCCGTGTGTCCGGCTGTCCGTCTGTCTGTTTGTCCGTCCGTCTGCGAACACTACTAGCGCCTAAACCAAGCGTAGGATTTTTTTCCAAATTCAATAAACCCCTCACAATCTGGCTCTAGCTGAAGCTTTTAAATTTTGAAAAACCTTCTTTAAAACTTTGGGGTACTTTAGAGGACACACCCCAGACATTTTTAAAATTTTCTCAAAAACGGCTCCAATTTTTTTCTTTAAATTTCTTGAAAAAATGGAGTAAAATGCTCTTATAAAAGTGGCATATGTTCGATTTTTACGGTTAACTGGATTTTCGAAAATTGCGAAAGTTTTTTCGGAATCTTCCTACAACTGTAAAATTGAAGAAAGTGATTTTCTCTTCAAATGAAATTTTTGTCCATAAATAGTTCTTTCATTAAGGTTATGTACATTTTTATTAGTTTAGTAGGTTATGTGTAATAGTGCTTAGAACGTTTGCAATTTAAACAAAATAATTAAAACAATATTTTCTCAAAAACGGTTCCAAAATTTTTTCTTTTAATTTTTGATAGGGGAAGTGCAAAATGTATTCTCTACGATGACATAAACGCCACATTGCTCTAATCTTTTTTTTCCCAAAAATACAATTATGCAATTATTTAACATGTCTCTCACATCGGTAATATTTATATTAGAGACGATTTTTCCACATTAATATATTCCGTATAAGTATATGTGTTTTAAATAACGTCAGATAACGTTTCTCGAAAACTCAACAGTTTTCTCTTTAAATGAACACAAATTTCTGCATTTTTAGAAACGCTCAAACGTGATTTTCTGAAAAATGACTTCACATTTTTTCTTCAAACTTTTTCAATGATTAGTGCTAATTGCACTAAC
Source organism: Teleogryllus occipitalis (assembly GCA_011170035.1). Taxonomy (NCBI): domain Eukaryota; kingdom Metazoa; phylum Arthropoda; class Insecta; order Orthoptera; family Gryllidae; genus Teleogryllus; species Teleogryllus occipitalis. The sequence continues at coordinate 249,743 of BLKR01001345.1, forward strand.
CATTGCAAATATGACGTGAAGTTCATTTTGGAGTATTCTTTCGATTCTTCAAATTTTACACAAATATTTGTTTGTTTTTTTGAAATATGTTTCATGCCATTAATCCTCATTTCCCTCCATTTGTATACATTATTGCATTTGGGAGTGGAAGCGCTTGAAATGACTTCAAATAAAGTTTTTCGAGAACTCCTGAATAGCTTCCTGTGAAAAAGCTTCAAATTTCGCATTTATAGTAATGCTTAATTGCCATTTTCTTAAAAACTACTTCAAATTTTTCAATAAAAATTTCTTTTTAGGGCAAGCTTTTAGTCTTCTTTAATATTCTTGAAGTAATATTATGGAACTAAGAAGTTCAGAAAATGTCAAAAAATGTACTTTGGGCGATGATAGATGGTAGTTGGCAAGAGGATGGAGCAAGACCGTAAGGCCACTCCACATCAAACTATTTAGAAATCTTTACTACGAGAAAGTCTGTGCCATTCTGTAGTATCAGTAGTTTAACTTGACGTAATAGATTACTGCTTATATTTATAGGTTGCAGAATGCTACAAACTATGGAGCTTCATGTTAAGTGCTCTTGATATTCGCTGTGATATGCATTTCTCTTCATCAAGCGTTGGCTAATGCCAAACATGCACTTCAATTTTGCATAATTGCTTCTTGAGGAGGATTCTAAAACTTACAAACTTACAAGTTTACAATTTTACAAGCTTACAAACTTAAAAGCTTACAAGCTTACAAGCTTACAAGCTTACAAGCTTACAGACTTACAGACTTACAGACTTACAGACTTACAGACTTACAGACTTACAGACTTACAGACTTACAGACTTACAGACTTACAGACTTACAGACTTACAGACTTACAGACTTACAGACTTACAGACTTACAGACTTACAGACTTACAGACTTACAGACTTTTTCACGCACGATTTCTTGTGCCTCGGTACTTGCCTACCTTTAGTAATATTGGTTGAATTAAGAATAGTAAATGATAACGAGCATTGTTGACAAAAATCTGATATCGGGAATATTCGCTCCCGTGTAGTACTAGAAGATAATTTGCATGAAAAAATGAGTTCCAGCTTTGATATAAGAGACCTGTCGACAAAATAAACTCCTCTCGCATCTACCAAAATAAAGGCTCTAGAAAACGTGCGCGGGTAATAAGAAATACACGTGTTTGATACACGTGTTCCTAACAAAAAAACGAAAATCACAAAACCTTGCTCTTCTAATCAGTTAATGAAAAAGTGCAAAATGGTTGTTAACCTCTCTTTTGCCAAATAATCGATTATGAAATTCGTTATAGAAATAGTTGGACTCGTACGAACATTATGCATTTTTTCAAATCATCATTTTAAAAGAAAAAAATGCTTTAAAATGGAAGTCAGATACAGAAAATCTGTGAAAGGTCTTATTTTGTGATTTCGAGTTAAGAAAGGCGCTCGGAAATCTCTTTTAAGGGACATCGTCGATGCACAGCGGTAATGTGAGTGTAGTGTTAAAGCTGTCGAAAATGTATCTGCTAATTCCATCACTAAACATTATTCAAAATTCTCAATTTTGCTTCTTAAATCTGTTTGATACAATCCTTGGAGCTATCGACCAGTGCAGAGTTTTGTAATGATTTCTCACAAACTGCACAAAACCGGTCTTCCGAAGCGTGTTATATAAAGAGGGGATAAGGCCACGTGCGAATGTGGTGCAATGGGTCGTCGTAAAAGTCCCCGCCAAAAAAAATTTCAAAAAAAATAGTTTGCTTAAATTTAATAATGTATACGCTAAGATGATCTGAATAGTCTTTGAAACTGTTTCGCAATATGTAATTTTTCACATGTAAGTGAATAAGAGTAACTTCTCCAATTATGTTTCTAATCTTATTTCTGTTCTCACTCATGAAGTTATTTTTTCTGATGGAGAGGTGAAAACACTTCCAATGCATATAATATCGCAGGTGCCACAATTTCTGTAAAAGTTATCAAATGTTGCTATCAGCAATACTACGCAGTTGGACATGAGAAATATTATATATTATATATATATATATATATATATATATATATATATATATATATATTCATTGGCAATCTAGAAAAGCTTCATTGCGAAAGGAATTTATAGCTTACAATTTGTATTTTATTAATTTATTACATAACATGATGTTATTAAATACAAGTGTATTATCAGAGATTATTTTACAATCCTCATAAAGGAAGACGTTCCATAAAAAAAACATTTTTACTGCTACATGCGCCGTCTAGATTCACATTTGCATTTTATTCGACCCAAATCTACCTCATCGTGATTGCTTGTTCGATGGCGCAAAACCTGAAATTTAACCTTGAAGAGTAACATGAAGCAAGAGAAATTCGTCTATAGTGCCAAGTTTCACAGCTTTTTGTTTTAACTCCCCTTTTCTCCTTGTACGATCAATGGTGACATACCCTCTTATGTCAGTACAAAAACAAAAAATTGAAATTCTCACGAATTACTTTGTTGTCACCACACTTATACTTTCTCGCGTTGCGACGTACGTAGTAAAGAGAGCATATTGTAATGTTACGTGGAAAGCTGCGATATTTCGGCAGAAAAACTTGTATTGTCGGGTCCTGGTATAAAAAAAGTGTTTACATCTTGTTCCTGTAAGAGTGTATAGTAAATTACTTCCTCAAACAAGTTGTGTATTCAGAAACTAATTTTTGTGGACCTTTGATAACGAAAAATTAGCTGGCGGCAAAACATCTACCTGCCCATCTGCCTGCCTGTCCGTCTGTCGATTTGTCTGTCCTTCCGTCCGTTCGTGGTTAACGCTAGCATCTACTTTGTCATCACACATATTTTCTCGCCCTACGGCGTACGTAGTGAAGAGAAAGTATTGTAATGTTGCGTGGAAATCTGCGATATTTCGTGTTGTCTTGAAAACTTGTATTGTCGGGTACACAAATGTGTTTACATCTTGTTCCTGTAAAAGTATATCGCAAATTACTTCCTCGAACAAGTTGTGTAGTCAGAAATCACGTTTTCTGGAACCGAAAAATCGATTGAATCGATTAATACCGAAAAATCGATTGATGGTGAAACGTCTACCTGTCCATCTGTCTGTCAGTCCATCTGTCTGTCCGTCCATCTGTCAGTCCGTCCATCTGTCTGTCCGTCCATCTCTTTGTCCGCCCATCTGACTGTCCGTTCATCTGACTGTCCGTTCATCTGATTGTCCGTTCATCTGTCTGTCAGCCCATCTGTCTGGCCTTCCATTTCTGTCCGTTCGTCCAGCTGTCTGTCTGTTCATCTGAGATGGGTATCCACATGAGACTTTCATATTTTGTTTCTAAAACAGATTTGTGCCAGAAAATAAGTGTCTGACAATTGATACTTGTCTTGTGAAAGCGAAGAATTAAGATAATATTCTCTCCTACAGGCGTTTCGACATACATTAGCATATGTTTTGCCTATATAAACTTTTTTTTAGCATTGACTGATCTCTTTTTTTGCATTTGTTGCCTACTACATACGCAGTAAAGAGAAAATGTAATGCAGCAGCGAAGAGGGGCAACATTTTGCCAGAAAAAGCCATATTGTGGGTCCATGATGTAAAAAAAAATGTCATGCCCCTAAGTGTAGTAAATTATCTTCTCTAACATATTGTGTAGTTCTTTATACCGAGAAAACGTTTTCGGCAAAACGTGTGTCTGACCGTCTGATAACAATTTGCCCTAGGCCACGAGTTAATTGCGTACCGAAATTTTACTGGCCTAAGTGGTTCAGAGCATATATTGACGTCACTGCTGTGCCCCAGACCGGGAGGTCCCAGGGTTTCACTCCCGAGGGTGGTCAAAGGGTTTTTGTGGTCGAATTCAGTCGCTCCCTGGAGAAGAATTCTAGCGGCCCACTGCTCTGATCGGTAGTTTTCCTTGATTTCTCTGATCAACACCAGACGAATGCCGGAGCAGTACCTTAAGAAACAGACAACTGACTGCGCGCGAATTTTCCTTTCTCTTTCTTGCCTGATCCTTACACACACAGTACAGGCAAACTACACTACCAAACATGTCGGGAGATCAGAGCTTGTCCGGGCAGGAGTGATGCTCCGCTGGTAGGAGATTCCAGGATGGAGAAAACTCTGCAAGCCGTATAGGTTTGCGCCAGATCTCGCTATTCAGCAGCCACCATCCGCAATAAAAACATTCACTACACTTAAGGAACCAATTAACTTAGCCGTTGATGCACCCGGAAACACTAATTGATCAATCAACCCGCAATTGTTTTATTATAAAATACGAAGGACCTATTCACTTCTAATTCAAATTAACCGCTTAACCTCTTGTTCATAGTCGCACACTTTATACAAATTATTTTGTTAATAATTCAATTTTTTAAGTAAATTATTTAGCCGACATGGATGGCTGAGGTAGTTAAGAGCGAGTACCAACTCAGCGCTTCGGTCCGAAAGGTCACGGGTGTGAGTCCCGCCTCGAGCATGGCTGTTTGTGCCTCGTGTCTCATGTCTGTGTTGTCGCGGAGGGCCTCGCGTTCTGCTGACCTCAGATCAGAAGTGCCCGCAAGTTTGTTGGTGTATAGTTGATGGTAGAATATGCGTCCCATCGGGACCTAGAGGATAACCGGCTGTCGGCAGGAAAACTCCCTAGAAAAAACGAGTAGTGCTAAAACAGCAGGAGCTTTCTCGCCCGTATTTTCAGGCAAAATTAAAATTTCGAAAAATTGTACATGATTTTATTTCAAAATCTATCTTTAAGAAACAGATTTCACTAAGGTAAAAAATCTCTCTCTTTAATATTTTAATTCTAGAAAGTCTTCGAAAAAAATTTGAACTCGTTTCGAAAACTTGATACCGACACCATACTCTTACACTCCTTTCACACTATTCAAGAAGAACATTTAATCAAAAACGATGGAGCAAGAACGATTTTTTTTAATTTTAAAAATGTGTCGGGGGGCTACACCACGTGCTAGAGGATTTTTTTTCTAAATTTAGCAACTGCATTTATCGACTTTCTCGTTATCAGAGCCCGGCAAAAACAGTTTTTCTGCCAAAAATTCGCTGCATTACACTCGCAGCATTACATAACTGTCTCTCTACTTCATAGTGAGAAAGTAACTAGAGGTGCTACACAATGGGACAGACTTTCTCGTTCACGGACAGACCGACACACAGATCGACAGACAGAGATCCACAGACAGACAGACCGACATACAAGCCAAAACACAGACCGACACACAGACTGACACACAGACCGACAGACAGATCCACAGATAGACAGACCGACAGACAGACAGACAGACGGGCGGACGGACGGACGGACGGACGGACGGACGGACGGACGGACGGACGGACGGACGATCGGACGGTCGGACGGACAGACATTTTGAAAAGAATCACGTTTTCGCTATCAGGGGGACCCCATAACGTGTGTTTCCGTTGAAATCTCGAAATCGATTTTCCGCAGCATTACATAACTTTCTCTATACTGCGTATATTTCTCCGTATATACGTATGTATACGAGAAAGTAAAAAGATAATTTAAAAAGTAAATATAAATATTTCTACAAAATTTTCTTTCTTGGATAGCATTTTGTCGGAGCAAAACGAAGTTGAAGCGCGAGGTCGCGTGTTGCCAGGCGAGAGCCGGAGCTCGAACCCGGTCCCGCCGCCCCTGCGAATGCAGCGCCCCGCGAAGGCCGCGCTCGCGCGAGCCAGGGTCGGCACGGCACGGCACGCGCTGTGGAAGAAGCCTTGCGCTCGGCAACTGGCGCACTGAGCGCCTTCTTAAGGCCAAGGCCACGTAATTGAGATTGGGGGATTCGCATAAACATGTACGCAAGACAGGTGGAATTTCGGTTAATCGGAGTAGGCTTGGGGTAGTAACAAGATAAGTCGCAGAAAGCCCATCGATATTTGCAATTGTTCTTGTCTCGATTTTGGTGAAAGTGTGGCTTACTTCTCACTTAATGTTTTGTTCATATTGACGACGGGCTCGACCAGTTAAAAGATCAATCTGTCTTCGACCAAAATGAGATAATGAGTTCAACGTATCTGTGGCTTATCTTCTTAGTCCATCAAGCCAGTCGATTGTCCATTGATCCTGAGTTATTCGCAGCCAAAAGAAGAAAGAAATGTTCCCATAGCCTTACCCTTGTGTCAAAGAAACAAAAGAGCTGCAGAGAGGAAACACTTTTATACTGACAGAAAACTGCACAAGGTTTGACGCAAGAAAATGAACATTATTAAACTTACAACATATATTTACATTTTCCAAGAGTTACGATTATCGACTTCACTTTTACTTTTTTGTCTATTAACTACTTTCGTATTTTCCTTAAGAGATGCAGTTTCGATTCATGTAACATCACGATTGATACATACTACTGCTTTCTAAATTGTACGTGAAATCATAAGTATTGCCTACACCGTTTGATTATTACAAAATATTTAGATTACTTAAATCATGAATGCAATGAAAAACTAGTGGTGCTACGTGTCACGGTCTTTCTTGATATCTTGCGTCGGGGCTAAAAATTTCGGTTATGACCTCCCTCTTCCCAGCTATCATCTATCCCCCGGAAAAGACCTACCAGGGTCTCCCGCGGAACCGATCTTTCTGCTGTGGTCTCAGAAGAGTCCACCGGGAGCGGTGGACTCAACTGATGTCGCTGCAGCGCCTCTGACCTGGAGGTCCTAGAGCTCTATTGCCGACGGTGGGAGAATGTTGGACCGTAGCAAGATAGCTTGGTCGAATTCAGTCGCTGTCTGGAGGAGAATTCTAGCGGCCGGCTGCTCTGATCGGTAGTTTTCCGTGGTTTCTCCGTTCAACTCCCGGCGAACCTTACAAACGGGCCACGGACCGCGCGAAATCTTTCCTTCCTCTTCCTTGTCCTATCCTCACCCCTTACACACACATTTACACTAACATACACTACACTGCCTCACATGCCGGGAGATCGGTCGGGGACTTAAGGGCTCCTCTTGGCTGGAGAGGTGCCCCACTGGTGGAAGATACCTGGTTGGGGAAAACCCCGCTAGCCGACGGTAGGTCGGCGCCGGATCTCGCCATCCAGCGGGGGAAGACCACCGCCACCTCCCGATGAACAAACATGCTCTACACTTACAGGACTAATGACCTCATTAGTTGACGCGCTTAAATCACTAACAATCAATCAGAAGAGTCGCCTCTCCCTCCACAAATATCTCACCCACGTAGCCCTTAGGCCCAACTCTGTCCTGAACCATTGCATGCAAGCACAAGATAGAGGGAGTCCATTCTCGGTTGTTGTACCCACAGATGCAGAGAACTAGATTGGCCGTGCTGCTTCTGCAGGTGAAGCCAAGATTGCGGCGCGTATAACTCTTCACTTCTTTGCACGGGTACCATTGCCAATAAAGTCTTGTAGAAAGCACTTAAAGTATATTTTGCGTTTATTCTCATTTTGTTGGTAACCGCAGTCCTTTTATTTTGCAAAACTAAAATATCAATAAATAACCATTTATTACTGAAATTACTTATTACCTTTTCAGCTAGAAAATTACGATCCAATTGTAACCATGCAACAAGCAGACATGAGTGTGTACATTTTTCTTTCATTCAGCGTGCATTTCTTGGCTTCACTACTACCCCAGCGCCCTGCATAGGCATTACCAATCTACATATCTAGGGTTGCATCACTGTTCTATCTAGGGTTGCATCATCTGTATCTAGGGTTGCATCTAATTACATATCTAGGGTTGCATCACTGTTCTAGGAGTAGGAATCCAATGGCTCGATTACACACAGGCAGATTGCACAGAAATCTCACACTCTCAATGCTGAGACAAAGAGATGTTGAACGGATTGGACGTGATCCACGAGGGGCTGGGAATGTCTCCCCGCCCCCAAGCACAACCGAAAACACGCAGCCTTCACGTGGGGTTTGAACCCGCATCCTTCGTGGCCCACAAGGCCAACTCGCTTGGCCGCGCTGCATGTGAGAACGTGTTATGGTTATGCAACATACCAATTTGATCAACAAAAAATTGTTTAAAACTGACATTTTTGCATACACCGTCCAAAATGTGCTTTGCAACTTTGAACCTATGTTCCACTATGACTTCGACACCATTCTTTTCCATAGTAACAATGCAAAGTTACTTTAGCATTGAATTTTTGTTTACATCACTGTTTAACGAACACATTAAGATAAAAACTTTTAATGAACAAATTAAATAACTTTACAGAAAATGTAGAGTAAAGTATACACAGAACATCCCAATGAACACAATGGTTTAGTTTTGTTTCCCGTCGTATTTCTATAGTAGCAATTGTGTATTATCAAAAATCTCTTATGGGAAGGTTTCTTAATGTATACATTTTCTTTACTTTTCCTCCCTATACTATAGTTAGAAGAGGAAAAGTATTAGAAACCTCAAGAATATGATCGCGAATAATAGTCGTAGAATCCGTGAATAACGTTCTTTTCAGCTGCAACGCGTCATTTGCTTTCAGCTGCAACACGGTTTGGCTGTTCGCCAACACGTCTGGCTTAAGATCTATTATCCTGTTGCAAAGATGCTTAAGATTCGTGCAGTTGGACCAACTTAGCCGCGCACAAAGGGGGGTTGCGTGCCCCCTGAACATTCTGAAAGGGGCCCCATTGCCTTACTCAACAAAACATTTATTTCCGCAAATGCGCTAAATCCTTGATTTGTATACGGCACCGACGCACATCATATTCAGGGACGTGCTAGGCGTGCTGCACTGGGACCCCGAAGTCCAGGGCCCTGAACGATGACCCCCGCCGACCCCCAACCAAGATGAGATTCCTTTTCAATTCTGGCAGGGGGCGGTAGCTCAGTGTATCAACTGATGTCACTGCAGCGCCTCTGACCGGGAGGTCCTAGGTTCCCACTCCCCACGGCGGCAGGAATTTCGACAATAACTTTTCAGCTAGGTCAAATGCAGCCGCTGTCTGGAGGAGAATTCGAGCGGCCGGCTGCTCTGATCGGCAGTGTTCGCGGTTTCTCCGATCATCACCAGGCGAATGCCGGGGTAGTACCCTAACAAACGGGCCACGGACCGCGCGCGATCTTTCCTTCCTCTTCCTTGCCCTATCCTCACCCCTTACAGACACACACACACTAACATGCACTACACTACCACATATTCCGGAAGACCGATCGGGAGCTTAAAGTTTGTCCCGGCTGGGGCGGTGTCCTCTGGTGGGAAAATCCTGGTTAGGGGGAAACCCCACTAGCCGGTAGGTCGGCGCCGGATTTCGTCATCCAGCGGGAGAAGAACATCGCCATCTCCCGAGGAAAAAAAACATGCACTACACTTACGGGACTAATGACCAAAGCTGAAATTTTCAATTCTGTAATGCACCCCGGTGTAAAAAAATGTGCAACAAATTACATGCCCACCAAAGATTTATTTAAGATTATTTGTTATTATTGCTGCAATGGCAAGAGAGAGAATATTTTAGAGACGCAACATAGAATGTAGCCAAATGGGAGGAGACTGGTAGAGTGAGAGGGTTTACAGGGAGCATCTGTACTCTGTGCTTTACGCACTTGGTAGTTTGCTAAGTAACTCCTCGGACCAGAGCCAGTATCCTGAAACTAAATTTTAAAAAGTTTCACTTGTAAACTATGCGAGTAAAACTAACAATAGTTCACAATGAATTAATGAACTTGTTTCACATGAATGCTACATTCGTTCTCATTTGTTACCTGTGCTTTATCTTGAATTGCGCGAAAAATCTTCAGGAATTCTTTTTCTAAATAGCAGTCCAGAAATGTGGATATTGATGGTATACCGTGGAGAATGATGGTATCACCGATGTACAATGACACTAATCAATATCGGATGTAAGTAGTACTTAATAAACACTCCGTTTCACACGGCCGTGCCATCTAGGCATTTTAAACATCCAAATTTGAATTAAAGAGTGAGCATCCAAGGGCTCTGATTTGTACAAATGTACACAATGAAACCTATTCAAATGGCCTCCTCGTTTAAGATGTCATCTCAACTAGCGATCATTTTATGACGGAACCGATGATTTTTTTCCATAAAAGACGTGTAAATATTATCTCTTTTCAGCGGCTACCGGCTAAGCAGTCAGCAATCGGACACATTTCGTAGATTGATCTTTATTAATCAATCACCTCAAGCGATTTTCAACTATTGTAACAAGAAGTGGAAAACGGATGAGATAACTGTTGATTTAATACCTTCCTATGGCGGGACGCATTGTCAGATTACTTCGAATAGTCATTCACTATATATATATATATATATATATATATATATATATATATATATATATATATATATATATATATTGTAGGTAGATTTCTTTCTTTTTCAGTTAACAATCGATGGTTCTAATAAATGTCTCTTAATGACATAACTGCGCGCTCGTTTCTCTCATTTCACAGTATTACTTTGGTTTGCCAACTCGTGCTCAACCTTGTAGTTTCTTCCTAATATGAATTTCATCTTCAAGTAGGCTTATAATTTACTTGTTTGCGACGACGAAATATGAATTTTTCCCTTAGAGGATGAGTGACAAGTGAAGGGTGTTTTGATATTGGCGGGGAGGAGGCAAGTGCCTTGTTTAAATGGGTGGTATTTGATCATTTATGGTATTACAAAATCCATATAAATACCTAAAAATGCGTTAAAAATCCAAAATCGACAGAAAACAGCTAAAAATATCGAAAAATAAGGGAAACTACCCAAAATATATTCTGCCAAGATGGAGTTGATCCCTCAAGAAAACGCCCAAAAATACATTTCAAAAATTCAAAAATAGACTGAAAATTGTGTAACAGTTAAATGTCATAAGTAAATAGAAAAGTATAAGGGGACTCGAAAATGTGGATGGCTCCCCCTCCTGTTTTGGGCTGCGCTCGCTTATCTTACCAACCCAGGATACGGACCGGTCCAATCAAGGCAACGTTATATGGTCCACTTTCGGCAACTCGTCCGAATATAAAAGACACGCAGCGCCCGCCTGAATAGCCGACGTCATTAAGGCTAAAGGGCCGTAGCTGCCACGGCTCGAAGGGTCGCGGGTTCGAATCCCGCCTCGGGCATTGATGTTTGTGTGTGGTCCTTACGTGTTGTCCGTGCCGTTCCCCCTACAGCTTAAAAATCACAGTGGTCGCTATAATGGCTAAGATGTTGAAAAGCGACCTTAAAAAAAGACGCGGAAAAACTACTTCAAGGGAAACATTAATCTTTCTATGCGTATTCGGAAACTACAGTCCCTGATGACATTACTAGGCCATTTTCAAGGAAATGTGTCAAATATTCAGTGTGTTATTTGTTTCCATATTTCGTGTCAAGTTCATTGTTATTTAACAGTTGGAATGCAACAGTTACATGTTGTTTGCCAAAAATGGAATATCGTGATTGTTAACAAGTTCTAACACCGCCAATAATGCAAAAAAAGAACGTCTAGATATGTATTCCATTGAAAAAACTGCCTTGTCAAGAATCATTTAGCTGATTGTCAGCGTGTCATTGCGCTTTGTGAAGTTTGATTTGGTGAAATTAATTGTGATTTAGTTCATTCGTGCTGTTTCTTTCAACTGTAAGTTTTCACAGTACCTTCAGGGAACAAATTTCAGTAAAATTTCTTGATATTGACGTGGGCAAGCTCAAAGACCTCACAGACGAACAAAAAGCTGTAATAACTCATATTTTAACAAAAGAGAATTTTAATATACTAAGTGAAATATCCCCAAAATGCAGCGTTTCACTACAAACAACCCGAAGAATAAAGGAAAGGTTAGAGAATGTTTCGAAAAGTATTACATAATCCGTGTCGTGGTGCAGTTTTGTAAAAATTCGTACATTATTACTATATTATTACAATATTATTTATATTACATATTACATAATTATATTATTATATTATATTAGTAAATTATTACACAAAGATATTAAAGTGTTTTCCTAAATAACCTCAGAACTGCCTAAAAATGTGGCTAGGGACTGTTGAAGTATATTTGTGACTAATAGCATAACAGCTCCAAGTATTTCATCTGCACACAATGGCTTCCGATTCATGCCACAATAATCGTAGTATGGAAACACTGTATCACTAATTCTGGTCATTATAATGACTTCTATTCATTCAAACTTGACGAACGATTCCATTACATAATCCATAAACATTAGGGCCAACTAGAATGTTCCAAACGCCCTTATGCATAGAAATCAGGTACATGAGCGGTCTAATTGAGGCACCGAATCAATGTCGCCAACTTTCCCCATAATTTTTTCCCATCTTCGATATTTTCTTTCCCGAAATATTTTAATGGAAATGGCACCGAAAATATCATTAGAGTATAGAGCAGATTATAAAATTTTAGTTAAAAAATTGGATCTGTTTTTGAGAAAATGTCGTTTGAGCGTAGTTGTATTGAGGGCAATTTTGATGAAATATTTTTTCCTACTTAATTTCTGAAACATGTATTTGGTCACGCATTCACTGTTCACACTTACGACAATAATCATCCAGCGCTTTGTTTCCAATCACAGCACTCACACACACACACACACACACACACACACACACACACACACACACACACACACACACACACACACACCTGCCTCTCCGCGAACAGTCGCTACGCTTTAACAGTGCAAAGTGACACGCCCCTTGCATTTTGTATTAACGGCAATGACAGTGACAGTGTTCATTAAACCAGTGTAACAGTGCCAGTGCGATAATAACGCTTGCCGCCCAAAACATTCTAGGTGATAAAAGATCTAACTTCATGAAAGAATTAGGAACATTTCTAGGAAAGGTTCGGACCATTAGAGAAACTGAAATTAGGGAGTGGGAAAACAGCACTGGTTAGTACGAGCAGAGCCAAGACTGGAGAGAAATAAATAATAAATCAATAAACTAACAATAATTAAGTTAGTCAGTCAGTTATGTTAGGTTAGTAAACAGTACAAAAAAAAGAAAAAAAAGTTATAAGTTGTAGTCAATTGTTAAGTATAAGTAGATAAATAAGTCAATAAAAATAAATAAATTAACTTAAAATAATTAAAATAAGTTAAATAAATTAAAATTAAATTAATTAAAATAAGTTAAATAAATTTAAATTAAATTAATTAAAATAAGTTAAATAAATTAAAATTAAATATAATTAAAATAAAATAAAAGGAAACGGTTAAAATAAAACACATTAGGAGGCGAAGGGAAGTAGGAATCGGAAATGTTAGGGCAGAGGCGTTGGTGCGGACGATTTTCTGTGGTGCTGTTTGTTTTCAGGTGCGGAGGAGGCCAAACACTGGAAGGAGAATGCCTGACGCCCGCGCCAAATAAATAAATGGTTTAAAAACCGGATAGATTAGCATGTACTCGGCTTCTGACGGCAGGTTTTTCCCCTTTCAGGGTTTTTTTTCCTCAGCCGTACCTTATGGTCTCTTTTCCGCGGCTTTGATGCGAAGGAGAGACCATTTGGGGTGAATACCAGAATTCGAAAGGTTAGAACGCGGTAGAATGTAGGTATTGTAATGGCTTAAAGGCCTTCGGCCTAGCCACATTGCACCAAGTTTTCTAACTTGTCTGTAATAATTACCTATTAAATAAAAAAATAATAATAACGCTTGTTCAAAATCTCCACCGCGCCACGGACAAGCCGCTCCACCACACTCCCTGAATCTGGTAATAAGAGCGACTCTCGTTTCCAAGTGAGCTGCAGGATCTTCCTTGGGGGCGTCTGGCCACAGGCTTGTGCTCGCCACACAGCCCTTTCTTCACCTCCTCCTGGGGCGATAGATGGAGCCCTTACTTCACTTCCTTGGGACGAACAAGTGGAGCCCTACCTTGGGACGAACACGACCAGCCCTTCCTTCACCACCTCCTGGGAACGAAAAGATGGGAGTCCTTCTTTCACCTCCTCTTTCACCTCGTTCTTGGGACGAATAGGAGGAGCCCTTCTCCATCTCCTTGTCCCACTTCGGTCTAATTGCAATTTCATGGACAGCATTGCTTTAACTTACAAACGTAGTACGTCTACGAGTGTCTGATTCTCTGTTATCTCAAAAATTAATACAACATACTTACAAACAAACTGTACATAAATTCGTTCCTTTTTATCATACGTTTGTTGGCAACGTTCTACACGAGTTATGTTTAGGTTTGAACGTGTAATTATTAAGAAATGTTGTGGAACATTTGTCGTGAGTGGTAAGTGCGCATACAATGCGTTTGTATCTGGCCTAGCTTCAACTTTTCAAATGAAGGTTAACTAGTTCGCTTACGAAGCTGACAACTCGATCGCCTGACTAGTTTCTATTTTGATAAAATGTCACTAAGCGCCACAAGCTACACACAAGCTACCACAAGTTGTCTGGACAACATGCAGTTGAGAATTGGATCATGGCGTAATTGGATGACAATTTATATCAGAACTCCATACATCTAATACTGCTGGATATTGTCTCTTATTTATAGAATGTTTTAATGTCCACAAATTAAAATTAATAGTATAACGAAACAATTACGAACTAGTAGTGCTAACAAAGCGCATACATTTTCGCATTATTTCTAAATGCTCCACAATATTATACTATTACATAAACAAGCAAAACTTTTTTCAACCAGCAAATTATTTTTCGCTCCGAGACCCGAACTCAAGCATAAAGAACATTTAAGAGAATGGTGGTCATCTTATGTTCGTTGAAATCGCATGTTTTTTGAAAATTGGAAAAGCGCAATTTCTTGGGGCCGTCTTACTACAACTATAATATTGAAGATGGATATTTTTCCTTAATGAAATCTGTTCCTTAAAGACTGATCTTTAAATAAGTTCATGTTCAATTTTTCGAAAATATGAGTAGTTTTCATGTAATATTACGGAAAACATAACTAATGTTTTTTCAAAAATAGCTCAAAATTTTTTCTTTAAATTTTCTTCTCATGTGTAATATGGAGCGGAAAAGTCATGAAGTACTCCGGCAGATACAGAGGCTTCTCGACTGTGAGGTATATAACTTTCTCGTATGCGTACGAATATACGGAGTAATATACGTAGTGTAGAGAAAATTATGGAACGCTGCGGAAAATCGATTTCGAAAAATCAATGGTAACACCTTTGGGGGGGGGGGTCCCTTAATACCGAAAATGCGTTTTTTTTTTTTCAAACGTCCGTCCGTCTCTCTATCTGTTATGTCAGTCCGTCCGTCCGTCCGTCCGTCCGCCTGTGAACACCACGAGCGCCTAATCCATACATAGGATTTTTTCCAAATGGATATTCCCCGGTCGATTTTGTTCGAGTCGAAGCTTTGCGATATTGAAAAACGTTCTTTAAAATTGAGGGGTAGTTTACATGAAGTCCCTGGGAAAGTTTCAAAACGTTTCTCAGAATTGACTCCAAATTTTTAATTTCTCGCGATTAAGAAGGAACTTCTTAAGAAGAGAAATTTATGAAATGCTGAGTGAAAAAAAGGCGAATTTTCGGCCAAAAACTCTTATTACGGGACCCTGGTAACGAAAAATGGGATAAATTCAGTTGCTGAATTTAGAAAAAAATCCTCTAACACGTGGTGTAGGCAGAATCCACGTTTTATGGGACCTTGATACCGAAAAATCGATTGACTGCGAAACGTCCGTCCGTTCGCCCGTCTGTGAACAACACAAGCGGCTATACCGTTTAGCCGATTTTCTCCAAACTTGATATTCCCAATTGATATGGCTGATGTCACGGCCCCTTGAATTTGAAATCGTTATTTTAGAGGGTACTTTACATGAATCTCCTCAGACATTTTCAAAATTTTCAAAAAAATGGGGTCATCGATTTTGATTAAATTTTGTTGTTGGACAATATAATAAACTTTTAAAAGAATGGCGCAGGTCTCATGATGATTAAAAACTCCTATTTTTGGGAAATTGAAAAAATCAAGTTTTTCGGCTGTCCCACCACTATAATTATGAAGATATATTTTTTCTTAATAAAATGTGTTCATCAAAAATAGATCTTCAAATTAGGTTATGTTGAATTTTTCGAAAATAAAAGTACTTTTTGAGTAACTGGACATCAGTTAAGTTCACAATGACCGCTCACCTATTTGTTTTCACATTTAACTCAATTAAAGGACGCGGAGAGAAAGGATTTAATTTAAAATGAAATGACATAAATATAATATAATAATAATAATAATAATAATAATAATAATAATAATAATAATAATAATAATAATAATAATAATAATAATAATAATAATAATAAAATTAAATATGAAATAATATACAAATTCTAACGGTCGTTGGCTTATACAAATTCTAACGGACAGGACCTAACAGTCGTTGTCAACTTAATCGCCCGCTCTAAAAATCTTGGGGCGCCGTGATCGTAATTTTACCTATGGTTTGAGGTAATTAGATCGTATATAAGTTAGAATGTATTGAAATATATTATTTCAAATTTCTTTCTTCGTTCCTTATGTTGAAGCTTTTGTTGTACGTTTATAAATTAATCTTTTAGAAATTGACCATTGTAGAAATCACGACCGTTAATATATAGTAGGAAAATGGATCACGGGATCGGTCAATTAATGGATTACACTAGTTTGCCAACGTTTCGGAATATTTTATTCCATCATCAGGGCTTACTAATACATATACTGGTCAAACATAATGTTCCTCCACAGCACAACTCCAATACAGAGTTGCTGAAGCACCCACGTCCATAGCAGGTCCGACCATGGCCACGGCCCGAAAGAAAGTGGTCACTCCAAATTTTTCTTCGAATTTTCCGTACGGATACTGCTAATTGCACTATTTAAGATGACATAAAATAATTTTGCTGTATTCTTTTATTGTTGTTGTTTTTTCAGGAATTACACAAATGTAACTTTCTAAATATCTCCCACGATCCTAACATGCAATAATGTACACAACTTGCTGTAAATGTGCATCTGTCATTGGAAGAGTTTCAAAAGACTTCCAATGAAGGTTTTCGAAAACTCAAAATATTTCTGTGAAAAAGAGCTTCAAATTTCACATTTATAGTTATGCTTAAACATTTTCGTGTAAACGGCACCAAAGTTTTCAACAAAAAGTTCCTCACAGGACGAAGTTTTACTCGTCTTTAATTTTCTTAAAGTAATATTTTGCTTCTACCATTAGAAAACCAAATAATTGAGAAAATTTTGAAAATGTACTTTGGTCGTCGATACATAGCACCTGGCAAGAGGATGGAGCAAGATTGCAAAGCTGGCCCAGACCAAAGAAATTAGAGAAGTAACTAGTACAAGAAAGTATGTGCCATTCTGTAGCACCACTAGTGTTATGTTAATGAGACTACTCAGGTATTGTTTAAAAGACTTGTTTTTTATTAATTCCACTACCTTTATATGGTGCTTCTAAAGCTACTCATCGATGTTAAATTATACATTTCATTATCATACCTAATAATAATATTTTATTTTAATTGATTTCGTGCCTCCTTGCGAATTTTTGCAGCTAATATGTACAATTCCATCTTTTCCGTAGATTATCATTTATTTGTGGTATTTAGAAACTAATTTTACATGTTTTGATTTTATTCATTTCAAGAATTTATTTTATATTCTTTGTCTTAATTTTGGAATTGAGACCTTATGTATATTATTTGATATATATTGGTAAAAATTATTGTGACAAGAGCTTATGATGTACCCTTTGATCATTCTTACGTTTTCCTACAATTAATTTCTGATCATAATCTTTTCTTACTGTTTGCGAATTGTGCATATCACTCTATTAAAGCGTGCACATCAAACTTACAACCATGAAATTATCACAAGCATTATAACTTCTATATTCATTTTACTTCGTTCAAAGGCATTAGTCAACTACATTAGTACAACTCAAATACTAAATGATATTCATTCCAATCCGTGATTTGTCGGACAACAAGAAAGATGTGAGAAGTTAGTAAAGCAAGCATTCTAGTATTTGAAAAACTATTCTTTATCATTAAAAGCATTAAAATTCTTCCATTCTTTCAGTCATTTGTTTATGTCTCTTTTTTGCCAGTTTGTACTTATTTCAAAGTAAATACAATGAGTTTCTCATTTTTGAATCTATATTTTATTTCATCATATTCAAATTCCTTTTTCCTGATTCAAGATGATATTCACTACCTTTTATGAACATGTGCATATGAAACTTCCTTAGAGTCCACTATTTATACAGTCTGCACAAAGTAGATTACATTAAATTGGTCACAATTTAAGTCCAATCCAGGGTTTACACGTCCAGAACATTCCGAGATGCAGTCTTTGAAAAATTGACAGTTGTTTTAAAAAGTGATAAAGTTTCGTTTTGATTATGTATATCACCTAATAAGGGAAAGTATTCATCCTATGAGGGAAGTCTCTAGTGAAGAATTTATAGTACCCACATTTATTTAGCTTTAATTTGAGACCGAAAGTCGTTTCCAGGCTCAATAGTTGTTTGGAATGTGGCAAACAAATGTCATCGAAGAAAATCTCTATAAGATTGTTTCGCGCAGATAACCCGAATAAAGGAGAGAAGGCTCATTAGCTCCAGTAGTCTAATTTTGGAAACGGGCCTTGCGCAACCATTTAAGGTTTTAATGAAATATTGTTTGCCGAGTTCCACAAATCTCCAAGGAAGTTTCTGATGTTCGCTTCGTGGATGAAATCGTTTTATAGATTTAGGAGTTTGTTAATGACATTATGCACTTAAAAACGGTGTTATGTTAAGATTTTATGCGCGAAGTTTCAATTTTCTTCCTTGAATATTGAGGAAACTAGCAATATACTCTGGAATTTTTATTGAAAACTTAATAGATTAATGAAATCAGTGGCGAATCCTGAACATTATTTTAAGAATACCGAACATTATGGAAGCTACTACCGTTATCTTTTATTTTGAGTTTTCCTGAATTCCCAATACTATGAAATTACGTCCTTAATAACTTTTATACAAGACAATTTCACAAACCACTAACTTCTGAATCATTAACACATTCCATTTTCACAAAAACTTGAGAGAAGCGTAACTTACGAACGAGCAGACTGTTCATCGCAATATTTTGCGGTGTCTACCGACCGCCCAGACGCGCATCCTTCACAGCACTTACGGATTGGAGGACTGTCTGGCTTTCAGTAGCAAAACAGTTTTTTTTCATATGTCTTATAAAGCTTTTAAAATCTTAATAACTTTTTATAGGATTATCAAACTTATGAAATATTTCTTATACTTTTGGAACTACTAGGTACACCGGCGCTATATACGGTGTATCGGACAATTCGCCACTGAGTGAAAGTATTGGAGCCACCTCAACAACACGATCTCTCAAATTTTCGGTCGCAAAATCCGTTTTTAATTTGCTTTTGAGTTATAGGATGAGTCATATTAATGATTCATCAAAAAATTGGGTCTAATGTGATACACTTTACCAATTTGTTACTTATTGATATCCAAAATTAACAAAAAAGTAGCAAATAACATGAAATGTATTCTATTATTAATGACTATATAGCAGAAGCTCAAGTCGTTACAGTTTTTGGGGAAAACAAATCAAAGTCAAAATGCCATAAACTTTCCCGTCGAGACAGGAACTTTTAATGCCACTTCATAATTTTTTATGGTGGGATACTTTTGAAAATATGTAATAATTAAGAGAAAATGAATTTATTTTTCTGCGTTAAAATATTTCAAACGTATTACTCGTGCCATGACATTGAGGTCTTCGATTTTGGGGGCTAATATGATGCAACTGTTGGGGGTGATATCGTGTCGGGGCTAAAAAGTAAGACGCAGCCAAGAAGAAAGTAATTTTTGTTAAATGTGTTTGTTGTTTTAACAATGTAGAATCTAGTATACGCACGGGAATCCGTAAAGCTAATGCTCGGAATAGTAATATTTACTTTTCTGTAAAATATTTTCTATAGAACAAAAACGCATAAAATATCTTAGAATAATATTAATTATTTCAATTCATCTCGTAATACACAGTTTTAACTGTTTTTGACGTAAATAAATAAATAAAAATAAATACAGAAAATAATGTAAAAAACTAGGATGTTAAAAAGAAGGTCCAAGGCTCGCGTGTTGTATACTGTCAAACAGGCGTGACGATATCACTTCCAGACCATTGCATCATTCAATAATTTGTTTTACACTCGTTAACTTTTTTGTTATTACTCTTTGATGTATGAACCTTTTTTGATAATTTACAATATTAAATCCAAATTAAACAATGCTTTTTTAAACGTTATTTTAAAGACACGATTTTTTTTCTATGCTACTACCGGTACAGAAGATAAGGTGAAAAGTTTGCTTTTCTGTATCATAATAGCCTTGAATGACCCTAATTGTGCGCACACGTTAGAGTTAAGGTCTATTGTCGCTGTTCAAGAAATGGTAGAAACGGAGTGCTACGCTTGTACCCAAAAGTCGGGATGGATGTGTCAGGCAAAAATCT
Source organism: Teleogryllus occipitalis (assembly GCA_011170035.1). Classification (NCBI taxonomy): domain Eukaryota; kingdom Metazoa; phylum Arthropoda; class Insecta; order Orthoptera; family Gryllidae; genus Teleogryllus; species Teleogryllus occipitalis. The sequence continues at coordinate 270,205 of BLKR01001345.1, forward strand.
GTCAGATTAGAAGCTTGTGAACTGAAACTTGGTAAATATCTAAGGAGTAAGACATGATCGGGCCGTTCTGGAGGTCATTAAGATATATTTAGTTTTAGGTAGAGCTTCACATGAAGCCCCAGAGCTATATTCATTTTCTTTTTTCTTTTTGTATTTTATTTATTTATATTGCAAGCGGCAGACATTTTTTCTTGAAATATTTTAATTGAATAGAAGAAGATGCATTTATAACTATGGTATCGTTCCCCTTTTCACTAAAAACTCTGACATTTAGAAAATTGCAAAAATTTTCATTTTTAAAACATTAAGGTTTTATTTCAGAATTTGTAATCTTCCCTCATTTCATTACTCTTCAAGACAATAACCTAATGACATGAAACAACGTTTTGGATGTTTTATATTTGAGTTTATATTTGAATCTGCAGAATTTTTCGAACTTTTCAATGGTCACGTTCCGCACATATATCATTTTCGGTGTATATCCTTGCCTACTATCCTTGTTTAAGTTATGTCCCAACATTCCAAACTACTTTTCAACCATATTAATTCTTGTAGTTTGGATGTTTTCTGCATAACTTCCATTAATTGTAGGTCTTTAAAAGTTTAATGCACTTTTACTTGATCTTCTTTCTAACGTTAAAAGAGTTAACGTTAGAAGAGAAAGTTTTGTAATCGTGCGCCAAAAAACGGCGCATTTGCAACACAAAACTCTTATTGCCGGGCCTTGCTAACAAAAAAGGATATAAATTCATTTGCTAATTATTTTAAAAAATCGTCTAACACGTGTGTAACCAGAATCCGTATTTGGGCGTCCTAGATACCGAAAAATCGATTGACGTCACTCTGCGGGTCTGTGCACAACGATAGCGCATAAACCATTCAACCGATTTTTTCCCAAAATTGATATTCCCCAATCGTTCTGGGTGATGTCGCGGCCCCTGGAACTTGAAACCGATATTTTAATTTTGGAGGGTACTTTGCATGAAGCCTCTCGGACATTTTGAAAATTTTCAAAAAAAAATGCTCCAAATTTGTTGTTTAATAGTACAAAAGACTTTCGTTGTTGGATAGTGCGAAGGACGTTTACGAGAATAGTGCCGGGCTCATTTTCGTTAAAATCCCTGATTTTTCGAAAATTGCAAAAAGAAATTTAAAACTACAGAATGGAACACGGAAAGGTCATGTACAATTTTTTGAAAAACGAGTAGTTTTTGCGTAATTTCTGCTTAACATTAATGAAATATATACATTTCACACCAACTAAGAGCCACGAGAAAAATTGAATGCACGATATGAAAAATAATTAATTTAATATTATAAATTACTATCGAAAATGCCGATATTCTATTTTTACTTTCTCGCACTTTCACTTTTCTACAATTTGTATACTCAAATGTATTGATTTTTTTCAAGCAATCCGCAGGGCTGCATTGCAATTTGCGCTACAATGGCGCAATTGATATTTGAGCAGCTCATTGTTGTTGGACGTCGAGATGGTGGCGATGACAAGGCACAGTTATTATTTAGTGGAGCTTGTGATTCCATATTTTAAAAATTATTCAAAACCTATTTGATAATCCATATTTTTTATGCGGTTTTCACTCGTGCCATAAGAGAAACAATGCTGACAATAGCATGATTTTTAGAGCATAATTCCTGGGCCGAGAGCCAGTACTTTTGTTTACGATGAATTTCCCAGCAGTTTTTTTATTAATTACTCCTCAGAATGCCCGGTGAGGTACGTTACATTTAATATCTGATTCCTAATACATTTTCTACGTATTGAATAAAAGAAAGGTACATTAACCGTATAACTTCTTTAATACCTCAAAAAGACCTATGCCCGCAAAAGTTTTTCCATAAGAGCCTTCACTTATTTAAACTTCTTTTATTAAAAAATTAGGCCGGTAAGGGTCAAACTGTTCCTTACCGTCTTGAAGAACAGAGATTTTACTTTCATTTAAAGTACTTTTTGGGGGTACTTCACAGTGGTCGATCTAACGAACAAACTAGTACCTTAAAGTTTTATTTTCCTGCACTTCGTTTGTGGCGGTGTTAATATATAAAAAGGCAGTAATAAATTAACTTATTATTACAAATCGTAGGACATTAGTAGTTTCATTGGTTTATTAGTATTAGAATTATTTATCAACTGTTATACTGTTGATAAATAATTCTAATACAACTTATCAACTGATGTACTATGACTAACCGATAAATGAGTTGAAATGTGAATATAGATAGAAATAAGCATTTTTGCCACGAATTGATATTATTAGCCAAGAGAATGGACATAGTTTTGACGACGCTACGCTGGAAACAGGGCGTTGCTCGCTTCCTCGTTTAATTGGACGTTTTGAAGTAATAAACGAGGTGTTAATAGCGCAGAGATAGCAATATTTCAAAATTACATAGTGGAAAATATGTTGTATCACCACAAGTTTAGAAAATATGATTAGTTGTTGAGTTGTTGAGTCGTTTTGTCTCGCTCGTTGCTCATAGCGAAGTCGCTAGTCTTTCACCACTGAGGTCCGAATTCGATTCCCGTCGAATATCATGTGAAATTTGTTCCAACAAAACAAGTTTGGCTGCGTCTCAAGGGCTAGTCCAACCCCTATGAAGTGTTCTAAACCCTACCTTATTCCTTCCCAATTCTGGCCGCTGGGTAGTGACGCAAGAGCGCGTAGCAGGAGGCGCGTACGCGGAGATGCTACCTGGCGGTCCTCTTGACAACTGACTGCGACGTGATGTGTCATGACATAAGATTAATGGAGAATTACTCCCCAAGCGCGCAAATTAATGGAGGGTTACTCCCCAGCGCAGAGCGCTCAACGCCCCTTAAGGGGCTTGGAGACGCGTTGCGTCAAAATGGCAGACGCAACAAATTAAAAAAAAAGAATAGTAACACTAAGAGGAGTTTGGGTTTGCCGCGCGTTCCCACTATAGATTTTGTGTCAACATCCTGCCATTTTTATCAGAAGTTCAGTATTTATGTAATTAAATTAACTTTTTAAAAGCTTAAAAATCCGATCTTTCCAATAATTTTGAAAGGATTTCCGGAAGCTACTTTTCAGCAAACATTCCTCAAATTATCTTTTTTTGAGACTTTTCGCAAAAATCATACATTTGAACTGAATTAATGAATATATCGTAATAACTAGAAGGTTTTAATAATGCATTCAGAAACAATGTAATATTTATGTTTTATGTGCCATGGCCGTCTTTTTTACTTTCCCGTATACGTACGTTCCCGTATACGGAGCAATATATGTAGAATAGAGAGAGTTACGTAATGCCGCGGAAAATCGATTTCGAGATTCCAACGGAAATACACCTTTGTGGTTCTCTGATACCAAAAAAGTGTTTTTTTTCAAGAGCCCGTCCGTCTGTCTTACCGTCTGGGAACACCACTAGCGCCTAAACCATGCGTACGATCTCTCCCAAATTGAAGAACCCCCTGTCCAACTAGCTCTAGTTGAAGCTTTGAAATTTTGAGAAACATTCTTTAAAATTTGCGGGTACTTTACATGAAGCTTCCCGGACATTTTCCAAATTTTCTCAAAAACGGCTCCAAATTTTTTCTTTAAATTTCTTGTAAGAATAGAATAAAATACTTTTATAAAGGTGGCGTATGTCCGATTTTCGCGGTTAAATCTTAATTTGCGGTTAACGCTTAATTTTCGAAAATTTCAAGTGACTTTTTTCAGCGTCTTCAATTAAAAAATTAAAGATAAAGGTTTTTCCTTCAAATGAAATTTGTTGTCCATAAATAGCTCTTTCATTAAGATCAGGTACAATTTTTTAAAACTTAAAGGAATTATCGTGTAGTAGTGCGTGCAATATTAGCAATTTTAAAAAATAACAAAAACAAGATTTTATCAGAAATGGCTCCAAATGTTTGCTTTAAATTTTTGGTAGATCTGTTGCCAAATGCACCCTATACGGTGACATAAACGGTATATTGCTCTATTATTTTGTTTTTTTCGAAAATTACAGAAATGTAATTTTTTTTACTCGTCTCTCACTTCGGTAATATTTACATTAGAGGCGATTTCTTCACATCATTCTATTTATGAGTACATGTGCTTTAAATAAGGTCATATAAATATTCTCGAAAACTGAACAGTTTTCTGTTAAATGAGCTTAAAATTCATTTTCAGCAACGCTCAAACGCCAAGTTTGTTTTGGTGTATTCTTTTGTTTTTTCAAAAATTACACAAATGTAATTTTTTTTAAATATCTCTCACGCTGTTCATATGCACATTCGTATCGTTTGTATAAATTATTGTAATTGTGAATGGAAGTGCTTGAAATTTCTTTAAATGAAATTTTCCAAAAACTCCGTGAAAAGGAGTTCAAATTTCCAATTTACAGTAATGCTTAATCGTTATTTTTGTAAAAACGGCTTCAAATTTTTTCAATGAAAATTATTATTTAGGGCGATGTTTTATTCTTTTCTAATATTCTTGATGTAATATTTCGGTTGTACTATTAGGAAACCGAAAAGTTGAGAAAATATGAAAAAAATGTACTTTAGGCGACGATAGATGGCAGTTGGCAAGAGGATGGTGCAAGATCGTAAAGCCAGTCCATACTAAGGAAATTAGAAAACTTTACTACGAGAAAGTCTGTGCCATTCTGTAGCAGCACTAGTTTTCTCAAATATTAAGGAAGCTATTTAATGTTAAAATATGGAGTTTTAACATTAATTTATTATGATGCTTTTGCTCCGATGTGAGCTCTCTGCGTTTATATAGGGAAACGTAATATTACTTTCTCTGATTAGAGCAGAAAAAGTTGTACAAGTAAGCTGAGTTTCAATTGTTTAGCAACAACGAGAAGGAAATATTGTATCTGAAGTTGTTTTAGTCGTAATGTATTACCATGTTCCATGGGGTTAAACAAACCCCTATGTTCCAAAAACTATTTCAGTTCTGAAACCATACCTCGCAAAAGTTGCTTTGAAACATGTGAGCTTCGCAAGACAAAACTTGATGAAACTTCGAGGTGGGCGCGCTGGGGCAGAGAATGGCCCAGGCTGTAGTTTCACGCTACCTCAATTGAGCAGCGGAGACAATGGCTTTCCCCTAGCGCTCTGGGTTCAAACCACTCACAAAACATGCGTCAGCTTGTGGATATGGTAAACAAGATTGGTAAATCACCACGTTTCTAAATAAATTGTCTCCATCACATCATTCCGCAGTTGCCCACAAAACGGTTTTGTAATGCGCCATCTTATTCATTGCTCTTTGCAGAATAGCAGGTATTCGGTCGTTTTGTTATCTATGGATTAATTTAGCTTGCATTGGTTACTTTAATCAGTTTTCACTAACATACAGTGTGTCATGTTTTTGTCGTGGAAAGATGTCAACAAAAATATTAATTGAATTAATATAAAGTATGTTTCCTACATAATTTCAGTGCATATTTTTGCTGAGCAATTTTGAGGCAGCCCCGATGAGCATGGTTTCCTTTGGGTTCGTTGATTGATTGTTTCCAGGCGCGTCAACTGCAATTGTTGTAGGTCCCTTAAGCGAAGTGGTTGGCGAGAACCTACACCGACCTACACATCAGCGTGCGATTTTCCCCAATGAGACAAAGCGGGACATCGTCGCCGAGACAAGCTCTAACCGACTGGTCTCTGACGTGTGTGGTACTGCATTGCATGTAAAGTGTGTGTGTGTGTGTGTGTGTGTGTGTGTGTGTAAGGGGTGAGGATAGGACAAGGAAGAGGAAGGAAAGATCGCGCGCAGTCCGTGGCCCGTTTGTTAGGGTGCTGCTTCAGCATTCACATCGGAGAAACCACAGAAAACTACGGAACAGAGCAGCCGACCGCAAGAATTCTCCACCAGACAGCGACTGAAAGAGCAGCCTATGCTTCCGTCACGTTATTCTGACCATCTCGCGTTTTCTCACAGATCTCGTACGCCATTCTCAACCCCAGATTCCTTTGTGCTCTTCATTCGCTGTCACTCAGCTGAATGGGCATTTACTCTGTTCAGTCACTTAGTTTGACACTCAGTGATGCCACACAGTTGGGGGGGGTGTTATCGATGAGTAACGCGTAGAAATGATTTGCATTTATTTCAAACCTATCATGCTAACATTTAACTACTAGAAATATCCACTGAAGCGAACTGGTTATAAAGAAACGGGGACTAAGCATACCGTCTTGTGAAACTAAGAATAGATGAAATAGTATGACTAATGCAAATATGCGGAGGAAAGTAGAAGTACTAACGGAAGGTGTGTATTGAATGTCGACTTTCGTCCTTTCGATGTAATGAATTTGACGTTTGTTTCATCTCGTCGAGGATTCAAACTGGACATTAAAATGACTTGACACTGCGCCACATAGATCTGGTCTGTAGAAGTCAACTTGTTGCATCATGATATAACTGATAAAAGGCTTTTAAAAGATTCTCTGGTTGTTTTTCACTGTAGGTCCATGAATTTAATTTAAATTTAATATCTGTCACTGTGCTAGTAAGTATTAATAATAGTACATTTTACCTTGAAGGTAACATCCCCCTTGGGATATCATTTTAATATTGATCAAGAGTTATTGTAAAGGCACTCGATAGAGTAGTTATCAATAGTTAATCACTGCTTTAAGTGTTAGAAAAAATGCAATGAGAGAATATTTTCAAGAAACAAAGAAAACGTATAGGATTAATAATCCGTGTAGTCGTTGTTGATTGCAGAATTTCAAAAGTACTTTAAAACGAGGAAATGGATATTATAAAAAATAATGAATTATACATTAAATAAAACATAACTATTTTTTCTTTATTTCATAAAATGTTAAGTACTTCGTAAATATCTTACTGTTGTTGGCTAGAGTATCAATTTTCTACATGACCGGAATTTGTAGAATGGGGAATAGAAATTTAGAAAAGAGCATGCTCACGCAATAATGCTTTACAAGAAGAATTCTCTCATATGTGCAAAGAAATATTTCTCATTAACAATATTCGATTTTGTAGTATTGTGAGAATATTTTTTATGAATTAATAGTTCTTCTCTATTTTGTATATTTCAAGAACGCTTTTGCACACTCATTTTCTGGTGTTTACCCGTGAACTGCACCAATTGGCGGTTCTAAAAACGCGGGGCCACGTTTACGAGTTTATATTTGCTGTTCTGTGGATAATTTAATTTACATTTTACGTAGAATATTTGTAAGACAGCAAATAATTTACTACCGCAAATAGTATTCATTACGCAAAAGTGCAACCAAACAAACATTCCTCATGCTTACAAATGTCTGTGTGTGCCAAAGCAGCGGTAGAACAGAAGTAAATCAATATTTCTTCTTGATTGTCAATATATGTTTGTAAATAAAAGTATCCAAAGTCTTTTATGGCAATCATTTATTCTAGCAATTGCACAACGTTTCGTAACTAGTTTTGTCACAGCATCAGGTGCTTAGTGTGGGAACTACTATCCCATTGAATTACCTCTGCAGTAACAATTGAGGAAACATTATGAAATCAACTCACACTCACTACAAGTGATACCAGACCACGTTGTGCAATTGCTAGAACAGAAGTAAGTCTTTTTTAGCCATTTTTGGGAAATTTTGAAAATCCGTTCGAGTTTCACGAAAAAAAACAACTCAAAATTAAAAGGTCAAATTCGATTTTGCAGGGTTTTGTCGAGCCATATCAGTTGTGGAAAGTTAATTTTTAGGAAAATCTTGTGCAATTCAGGTGTTAGCTTGAGTTATCAACCAATAGAAACACAGACGAAGTTTCGAAAAAAAACCGTTTTTCGGTATCTGTGTCCCCCAATACATGCGTTGAAATTAAAATATCTACATCGATTATGTGCAGAATTACATAACGATGTTCCTACTTCAAATAAACCCGCACACGCGACGAATACGTGAAATAAAATGCTGTTTAGGAAATTCAAGAAATACTCACACAAAGAAAATGTAATTTAGTATTTACTTACAATTAATAATTTGCTCGTTTCAGTGAGGAACACACTGATGTCACTAATGATATGAAGTTGTCTTACAGAAGTGTCCAAATTACTTCAACTTTTACATTTCATATAAATATCCCCAAAATTTAAAGAATTATTTTCAAAATTGCAGAACTTCAAGTCGAGACAGGAGTATTCATTTTAGTAAAGATCCTACAAAAAGTTTAGGCGCTAGTGTAGTTCATGGACCGACGAACGGACACATTAAGAAACAGACGTCCGGACATTTAAAAAAACGTTGTTTTTTTTTCTGTTTCAGAAGACTCCAAAACTTGCATTAACATTGAAATCTCGAAATCGATTTTCCGCAACATTATATAACTTTCTCTGCATTATCTATATTACTCTGTATATACGCAGGTATACGAAAAAGTGAAAATCTACACAAAAAAACACAAAAATTTTACAAAATTCATGTTCTAACATTTTTCTATCACTGACGTACCAATATAAACCAATAATAACAATAACAAATCAAATAATTAATGTATATATAAACATATTCTAAAAAGAAAAAAATTGAATAAGAATTCAATCGACTTTTGAAATGTTGGATACTAAGAAAAAAGTCTCCAGCACCACTGCAAGTAATTTGTTCCAATTTTGTATTGTTCTACTTAGAAATGTAAATTTACATATATCTGTTCTGTTTTCTTTGCCGAATTCTAGAGCTATTAACCAACCGCGCGACGTATGCCGCTTCCAATAACCTTGCCCACCCTTCCTCGCATGGAGGATCGCCTCGTGTTGCTTTAAATAAAGCACTAAGTCACGATTTCTCTCTGTGTGTCCCCAAAGGCTCCCACGATGTACTAAATCTAGAATTAGAGCGTCCTTTCTTACCAAATTTTGCTGATATCTGTGTACTTTTTGGAGTATTCTTATTTGCCCTAAACGATGCGGGTCCCAACATAAGGCACGCGTGTTCCATTATCGGCCGAACGACAGATCTGTATCCTAATTCCCTTGTTTGCCACTTCCCCTCCTCAGTTCCCTAATCACAAAATATAATACCTCAATGCGTAACATACATCCGCCCTTCCCAGATTCTCATTTAATACAAATCCCAAATATTTACAGCACTGAAACAGGCAAATATCCTGATTTCCCTACTCATATATGATTTCGTTTGTCTTTATAGATTGGGCGATTCTGATAAACTTGAATGTGATAAACTTGTGCTTATTGAGATTTCATTTCATTTCATTCGTGCTAGTCCATGATTCCAGCCTACCTAAATCTGCCTGCAAGATTTATCTACCACTTGTGTCATTGATTTCACGATAAATTAAATAATCATCGAAAAACAGATGGTGTATATTTCGTTCCATTACCTACACAATATCATTAATGTTTGCTACAAATAGCCTCGAAGATAAAACACTCCTTTGTGGCACTCCGGATGTTACGTCGGCTTTCAATGAGAAACGAGATCCATTTCACACCAGCTGAGAACAGCGAACAGAGAAATTCCCAAATCTAAAGAGCAGTTCTTCTGTCTATGATAAGCTCACGAAAGTTTCGGATCGGTTTATCAGAGGTATCGAGATCCAAGTCTATCAAGAGTCTATAAGGCAACAAAATTTTTAGGTCTCTCAATTCAGTCAAACCTTAAATGGAACGTCCATTTATATGAATTGAACACAAAATTAAGTTCATTATGCTACGCGTTCAGAATTCTTGCAAATTCAGTCGGCCTTCATACTGCTCGTTGTGTATATTTCACGAATGTTCATTTCCGCCTGAGATATGGCATAATATTCTGGGGAAATACATCTTATAGCTCCCAGACTTTTAGATTACAAAAACGAATTGTACGAATAATAACCAAATCCACCCACGTGATTCATGTAAGCCTCTCTTCATTAATCTAGGAATTCTACCATTACCGTGTCTTTTTATTTACGAATCAGTGGTTTTTGTAAAAAATGACTTGCTTAAGGGCGGGAATATATTTTCAGAAAATGCCGAAGTCTATTACTATAACACTCGACGTAGAAATCATATTCATCAGATGACAGTATCAACAGCTCATTACAAAAAATTCACATACAATACATGTACATTATTTTACAACACTTTGCCAGATGACATTAAACGATTAAATTCAATAGAAAAGTTTAAATCACAAGTGAAATCGTTTCTGCTGCATAACTGTTTCTATACAATTAGACTATACTGAGCATCACAAGAAAAGTAACATTAATTTTAACAATGATACATAATGCATTATTTACCATTTGGACTGTATAAATGAGTATAAACAACCTGTAACAACTATTGTAACACAGCTTCCGGGTCAATGACCCCCATCTCGATCAGGTTTTTCGTCCAGTTTCCCTGATCCATTGAGCAAATGCTGAGATGGCCCTTGTTTTGCTTCTGGACATAAATGTAACTTCATTTTCTGTGCACGTCTTCTAGAATTCAGTGGGAAATACAATTATTCAAATTATCGTTTCCACGTTGTCGCGGCAGGAAGTAATAAGAGCCAAAATTTATTGCTTATTTATCCTTGAAAATAGATTTTTATTACATGGGAGTTTTTTTGTTTTTTTTTTCTCCCTTTCAAAATTCAAAATTTATTGCTTATTTATCCTTGAAAATCGATTTTATTACATGGGAGTTTTTTTGTTTTTTTTCTCCCTTTCAAAATTCAAAATTTATTGCTTATTTATCCTTGAAAATCGATTTTATTACATGGGAGTTTTTTTTCTCCCTTTCAAAATTCAAAACTTAAGTAGTATATGATTTAGTGTAGGGATCACAGAATTTTGAAAATGTGCACACAATTCACTTTTCCCCATAGCCCGTCATACGCAGTTTTTAACTGTTTTTTGACGTAAATAAATAAATAAATAAATAAATAAATAAATAAATAATAATTGCGCGAACAATGAAACCTTCATCGAGAGAAATAGAAATGTCCTGACTGACGGTGACTACTTAATAGGTGATATTCCTTGACGAAACTCCTTTGAAAATCGGGACCACTATAGCATCTTTCCAGTCTCGAGGTTTGCGTCACATGTTCATTGATATCTCGAAAAGCAGCAATAGATACGATATCACAGCTTTCCTCCTAATTAGATAATTTCCCCCGCAATTCCGTCCGTTCAGGTTGATATATCTTTATATTGTAATCGAGTAATCTGCATCCGTCTGACCATCACTCATGATCAGACAACTTCCGGTCCACCTACCGAGACAAATGAAGCGACATATGACACTTGTGGTGAACTGATGATTTGTTTGTGGATCCAGGAGATTCGAAGAAATTTATCCAAAAAACACGGCTAAAACGCTGCTAAAACACGTTTAGAGCGCCTTAGAGCCCATACAAAGGTGTTCAATTGCTCATTTGATTTCTCTCAACGACGCAAATGAATCGACTTTTTTTAGTTAGACCCTTCTAGTATATTCTAAAAAATCTGGGAAAAATTATTATTGGGTGTTTCAAGGCACATATAGTGGTGAAACGCTGTGAATTACTAAAATTGTTTCATTTCCGCCATAACGTGAATCCTTAGGTCATGATTCATAAAACTGACATCGAAAACTAATTAGGGAGGAAACATATACTATTTTAAAAAATACCTATGGCATTGAATTTCATACATTGAAAAATAATACGCCTTTAATATTATTAAACGCTAAATGAAGATTTGAATATTAGGACATCATAATAATGAAGTAAGTCACCTAACCAAAAACCTGCTTTAAATCTGTGTTAATTGTAAATTAAGTTCTTTAATTTGTTTAATAATGAAATGTATTCTAGAGATTTCTATTATATTAATGAACACTTTTCTGTGTCAGTGTGACTTCAATGTGAATGCAAGCTATTAAGTTAGGTTTTATTGAATAATAGTATCAAATACTGTTTTCCAAGATTAATGTCCGAAACAAAGTTGTTCTTCATATTACCCACAGAAAAAGCCCATTCAAGAAACGCGAATAAAATACACGATTAACAAAAACGACGCTCTTCCTCGCCGGTCAACCTTTGAACCTTTCGTCGCAGCAACCGCCACAGTAAGATAGCGCCCACACGGCTTCGCACTGCATCTGCGATGACAGCTCAATGTGACGCGGCCCACGGCACTCAGGCGATGAATAGCACAGGTCGCTAGATATTGCATCGCCCAGCCGCCGCGGTTTACACTTGACGGTGTAGGGCTTCGATCACCCCGACGGGCACTGGATGGGATGACGTGAAGCGAGTGGTAGCGGGTGCGTTTGGCGGGGCCTACCTTTGGAAGGGCCGTCCCCGTTGGCGAGCTTGGCGGCGCCGTTGGCGTGGGCGGCGCCGTTGGCGGAGGAGGCCTGCGCGTCCGCGGGGGGCGGCGCCGGGGCCTCCTTCATGGCGCGCTCTCTGTTGGAGGGAATGGTGGCGGCGGGCGCGACCTCTCGCCCTCGCGGCCGATTGCTGCTGCTCCGCTCGCTGCGCCGCGCTGCACTGCGCTGGCCGGCTGCCAGGCGCTCGGGCTGGGACGGTCGCGTGCACCCTGTGGCGGCGAGAGAGCGACGCGGGGGCGGCGAGCAATGGTGGGCCCGCGGCGCGCAGCCGGGCCTTTTATACGGCCGCGTGACGTGTCGTGACGTCACGGCGTTTGTGCACTCCGCCGCCGCCGCCAACCTGCCGGCGCCTCCGTCCGCTGCGCCGCGCCGCGCCGCGGTCGCGCTCTTTCCGCGCGATTTCCGCCGCGAGGGTTGCACAGCGCCGGACGCCCCCAAGGCGCCGGCGGGCCGGGCGTTTCTCGCGGTGGGGAAGCCGAGTTCCATTGTTACAACCTCACGTCTCGCTCATTCGACTGCCCCACACCCCAACTTATTGGACCCCGAAATTGTTACTGGCTTAAGTAGCTCAGGGCATCAGTTGATCTCACTGCAGTACCCTCTGTTCGAATGCCGATGGTGGCAGGATACTCGACACTAGCTATACTTGGGTTGTCGTAACGTGGCATCTGGGGGTATTATCTTCACGATGGAATATGGCACGGCGTTTCGCGTCTTTCTCGGCTGTGTCACTAGATGTCGCTTGATCTGCAGCACTGTTTGATTCGGGCGTGATCATGCGATATTTCGCGGCACGATCGAGAAAGATGCAAAAAGCCGTGCCATATTCCATCGTGAAGACACCCCCCCCCCACGGCGCCAAGTACACGTTCCTAGGTAGAATTCAACCACTATCTAGAGGAGAGTTCTAGAGGACGGCTGCTCCGATTGATAGTTTCCGGAGTTTTTTCGATCAACACCAGGCGAATGCCTGAGCAGTACCTTAACTAACAAACGGGCCACGGTCCGCACGCGATTTTTCCTTCCTCTTCCTTGTCTTATCACTTCTTACACACTCTTACACTCATATGCACTACACTATCGTACTTATCGAGAGACCAATCAGGAGCTCGTCCCGGCTGGGGCGGTGCCACGCTGGTGGCAGATACCTGGTTTGGGAAATATCCTTGCATGCCGACGTAAGTCGGCGTCGGATCTCGCCATCCAGCAGGGTAAGATGACTGCCACCTCCCGCGATAAAACATGCACTATACTGACGGGACTAATTAGTATCTTAGCAGTTGACGCTCCCGGAATCACTAACCAATCAATCAAACTGATTCGACTAATATTCTTATGTGTCTCATGCTTAGTTTTGTTATGACAGCGTGAATATCATAGTCATACAGAAGCAAAAATCCCATAATGGAGAATTCTTAACGCCGTTTTCATAATTTTTGTCTAAAAGCTTTTGCAAATTTCCTTATGTGATGTACAGATATTGCAATGTCTGGTATGTTCGCTGTCCGTCGCACCACGTGCCGTACACGTGCGACCCGCGCTCACCCTAATTTGCCATGGCCCCTCCCGCCGCCTCCCTCAACAGCCACTAGGGCCGGACATAAGGCGGTCGTCTTCCTGTTCACGCCACGGCGCGGTACGCTCTGGGGAGACGGGATGGGGGCTCCGAGCCGCCTGGGCCTTCGTTCAGGTGGCCCCCAGTTGCGCTCTCGGCTCGGTCGTGGCAGTGGCCGGATACTCTGGGAACTTGTTCCCAGCGCATGTGAGTGGCGCATTGTTGGGTACTAGCCTGGATAGCTAGTAGCTCTGAGCTAGCAGGGCGGCCCCCACAAGGCATTATATGGGGAGGTTGTCGCGAAGGCAAACAGGGTTCCGGCTGGATCCGGCAGTCAGCCTCGGCGTTAGCGCGTCGGCGGGAGGTGCGGATAAAAGCCCAAGAGGCATAGGTACCCACCCCGGGGAATTGTCCCCCTGATAAAGTGTATGAGTGTGGAGTGGTAGACCACACGGGGTGTCTACTGTTCACGCCACGGCGCGCGCGCCGACCCGAATTTCGTCTGCCCATGCCCCTTGCCCTCCCCAGAGGAAGACAGTGTCTGTAAGAAATTCATTACGACAGCTGGGGCTGCCTCGAGCGCACGACCTCCAAAGGTCCTGCAGGTTGGTCAAACGTTTCGCGCAGGTCTTCACGTCCGTGGATATTCCCAGAAGCACTAGGAGAGAGAACTCTTCAACAGCCGATCACACGTCGCAGTAGTCGAGGTAGGTGCTTCCCTCGCCCTAGCATTGTAGCTTTTCGGTCGAACTTTCCACAAAGTCCAAATTCAATAAATAACTCTCAGTTTTCTGGATCATGTTTTGGGAGCATGTTGAAGAATAGTGGAGGAGATTTGCGAATGGGGTTGAACGCTCCAGGAACCAAATGGATACGGCAGAAAATATTTGTAAAAATGTTTAAATTAAAATAGACTCCGTGTTTCGAGGGGGTGTTCGTATATATTAGGGTAGCTCCATAGATGGAAGTATTTTTGTTAATAAGTAGCTGAAGATAGAAAGTCGAGGAGGTGTTTCATACGAAACACAGAGAGGGAAAGTCCGCGTATTGATTTTATGGGAAATATTAAATTCTAATAAGACCAAATCGTTGAAGATATTCTGCAACATTTTTATTTTATTTTAATTATAGACAAGAAAGCGAGAATAGGGATTCCAAGGATAACATTCTGCTGGTCGTCCGAGAAGCCATCTAACAAGATATTCTAGTAAGCTTACGAACTATATCGTACCGCACCGTATCGTACCGTACTATATCGTATCGTACCGTACTAAACCCGTACGGTATTTTAATGTTCTATATAAAAAATAATTTTCATGAGTTCAATATAATTGTAATATATGTAAAAATAAATGTTAAATTTTTATTGTTTAGAAAGGCTGATCATTTATATTGGTTACCATCAATCTAATAATTGGTTTTAATCAATAGAACATCCAGGAATCGTGATTCTCTACAGAATTACACTTCCACATGCACTAGGTTAGGAGTAATATGTTGTATGTCGAACCCATGGTTCAATTGGAAGTAAATTTAACGTAGTAGTCTTAACATTGAAAGAATTTGTGAGCGTGGCAGGGCAACGGTAGAAATAACAATATTAACAGTAGCAGTGAAAGTAATCCCCTTCATAGTATTAGATGTTCGTTGAAATAGTATCCACAATAGTAAAAATAATAGGAGAGAAGAAGTATTTCGCATTAATAATTATGCAAAGTGCAGGAAAGATTGTATGAGTAATTATACATGGATGTAATTATACATTATACATGGATTGTAGGAGTAATTAGTATGGAAAGAAAAGAAAACTTGTTATATTTACAGCGTAATATAATTTCATTAAATTGTTTATTTATTTTGTGTGTAAAAATGAAAGAGCACGAATGTATGTAATGTCATATAGTATGTAATAAAAAGAAATTTTACTCAGTATTGACATTCCGTGTTTTCTTTATATTATTGCCAGAGAGCATGTATGCACGGCCATACCCTAAGTAACTTCCTTTATAGCCGACTGCGTAGGTCAATGGTCCGAAAGTCCAGTTAGAAAGTGACCCTCGCCTGGTCCGTCTTTCGCAGCGAAGGGTGACAGGACGTCCGGGGTGACAGGGTTTGGGAACAGCGTTGCCACGCTGAAGGACACGGCCCTCCTCGATCGCACCGGGAGCGGTAGCTCAGTGCATCAACTGATGTCACTGCAGCGCCTCTGACAGGGAGGTCCTAGGTTCGGCAGCATTTTCGACACTAGCTTCTCAGCTGGGTCAAATTCAGTCGCTGTCTGGAGGAGAATTCTAGCGGCCGGCTGCTCTGATTGGTTGTTTTCCGTGATTTCTCCGATCAACACCAGGCGAATCCCGGAGCAGTACCCTACCAAACGGGCCACGGACCTCTCCCCTTACACCCACACACACTAACATGCACTACACTACCACACATGCCGGGAGACCGGTCGGGAGCTCAGAGCTTGTCTCGTCTGGGGCGGTGCCCCGCTGATGGGAGAGTCCTGGTTAGGGGGAAACCCCACTAGCTGACGGTATGTCGGCGCCGGATCTCGCCATCCAGCGGGGGAAGATCACGGCCATCTCCCGAGGAAAAAACATTCATTACACTAACGGGACTAATGACCAAAGCAGTTGACGCGCCCAGAAACACGAAAAAATCAATCATACCTAGAGATCGCCATGGTTTAATCCATGTTACTTAGATACGTACTATATTTATATAAATTTTAAAGTATTTGTGTGTACTTTGTATTTTTTCTCAATTTCATAGTTAATTCATATGTTAATTTGTTCGTTCATTTTCAAAATTGTAGAGCCACTGACGATGGGATGGAGTTGTCCAGAAACACGTGTACGGCTGAGTGTTCTTTTTATTAAAATTCATATTGTAATAAACTACTTTGTGGTTGATAACTACGCTGTCCTGAATTCATAATCATGGACTACTACAATATCTCTGCTGGTACTACGAAACAAAAGCTTGCGCAGATGGGGAGGGGAAGGGACTATAGTCCCGAAAATTTCCAAAAGCACACCGTAACCCTACGTAATACTCGTAGAACATTTTATATCCGTAAATACTCTCAAGTCCTGAATCTTCCTTTCACATTCCACTCAAGTACTTTTTCTTCAAGCAATTCAATTCCCCAAGCAGTGTCAATTCCCCAATCCACACATGACATGGCCCTCCAAATCATCTGACAATTCTGTAAACGATTCATGAAATCAATAGTGTGTATTCATTGTATCATACAAGCGGTAATGTAGGTCACGTTGAGGTATGTATTCCCCACAAACATATGTCACAAGTAAATAAAAAAGTTTCATGGAAAAGGGGGTCAGGAGCGGTCCAGAATTGCAATTGGCCATTCCTCTTACTTTTGGCTGCGCACACAAAAATTAAATGGAGCCCTTAAAATCGCAATCCTCTTCGCAAGAGGCCAAGGAAGTACACGGAAATACGCACTCTTGCCTGTCTTCACATTTGAACAATGCTGGCGATTTATTTTATACAAGACAGTTGCAAACTAGTGGTGCTACAGAATGGCGCATGGACTTTCTCATAGCAAAATTTTCTAATTTCCTTGGGGTGGACTGGCTATTAGTCATGCGCCAACCTCTTGCCAGCTGGCATCTATCGCCGCCCAAAGTAATTTTTTATTTTTATTTTCCCAACTTTTTGATTTCTAATAGTAGAACGGAAAGATTACTTTAAGAAAATTAAAGAGTAGAACCTCGTTCTAAATAGCAATTTTCATTGTAAAATTTATATTTAAGAATTCCTCTCATTGCAAAATTTGAATATCTTTTCCACAGAAAACTTTTAAGTTTTCGAAAATTTTGATTTGAAATCATTTGAAACACATCAACTTGCAAGTACAATAGTGTTTATAAATCGCAGAAAATATGCATATTGACACGGGGATAGATTTAAAAAAAATTATGTAATTAAAAAAACAGAATACAGCAAAATTATATGTACGTCATCTTAAACGGTGCAATAAGCACTATCCGTACAAAAAATTTCAATAAAAAATTTGGAGACGCTTGAAAAAATGGCGTTTGAGCGTTTCTGAAAATGCGATAGTTTGATCCCGTTTTCAGAGGAAACTATTAAATTTTCAAGAAACTTTGTATGACATTATTTAAAGTGCATATATTTAATAAATAAAATAATATGAACAAATCGCTGCTAATGTAAATATTAACGACATGCAAAACAATATCTTTTTTCTAATTTTTGCAAAAACAAAAGAATAGTGCAAAATGGAGTATATATCATCTCATTGTGTACATTTTGCACTATCCCCACAAAAAGTTGGAAGAAACAATTTCGAACCGTTCTTGAAAAAATCTTGTTTTCGTTATTTTTTTAAATTGCACATAGGTATAACACGAAAACTAGCAAAAAGTTCAAAAATGTTTATGAACTTAATCAAAGAAGAATTTATGGACAGCAAATTTTATTTGAAGGAAAAATCCCTATCTTCAATTTTCTAGTTGTAGAAAGGCGCCGAAAAAATCCAAACTTTTGAAATGATCGAAAATTCAGAGTTAATCCTGAAAATCGAACCTATGTATCCTTATAAGTGTATATTACTCTATTCTCACAAGAATTTTAAAGAAAAAATGTTCAAAATTTGAAAACTGTCCGGGAGGCTTCATATAAAGTACCTCCAAATTTTTAAGAATGTTTTTCAAAATCTCAAAGCATCGACTCGAGCTAGATGGACAGAGGTTTCTTCAATTTGGAAAAAATCCTACGTATTGAAACATGCCCGACGTTGACTGGTGCCAATTTGAAACAAGACCCGTCTTTCTATTTAAAAACAAGCCTCTCTTGGCGCGACATTTTGAAACAATTATTACTGATAAATGTGATTTGAGCGCCAGGAAAAGGTTACACTTAAAACCTAATGATTCCTACATAATTTAAATATCTCTCATTCCAAAATTGTGTTGTGCTAGCTCAGTTAATTGGGATTCGAAGTTCATAATTGTTGCTACTTACTCTGCAACCAATTATTCAATCTACCATCCATACGGAGTGGCGAGGAATCTGAAAATCTTATTAAAATGCCGGATTGCTTATAACGAACAATGATAATCAGCTCTCTTTCAACTTAACAAATTAGAATTTATTATATTATCAACTATGATTCTGTTGCAAGTTAACAATTATTACATTGATAATCAAAATTAAATTGATCTTTGGTGATGACCAGTTTTCTCTATAGTACAATAGTTATAAAGCCTTGTTATTCATTTGTGGGTCTTCGCGCGCTCTTCACTTCTTCGTTCAATGGCGTCCTGAAGAACCTTCTCCGTCGACGCAGCAGAATCTTACTTCTGGATGAAGTCCTCGCCTAATGTCCGTGATCTGGTTCCAAATTCTCCCGGTGATACTATTGTAATCCGTGCCTTCCCTCACTAGCGTCTCGGGTGGACGCCTAGACAGGTATTTTATTTCCTACAAGAACGCTCTATCCTAATATAAGAAACGATAGTTATTTTATACAACTGTCAGTTACAGTCTTTCCTCGACCTGGTAAAATATATCAGGAGCCGACCCGCTCATCACCGCAATGCTCGAGCGAATGAATGTTCTTCTAAAAACTCGGAAGCATCCGAATTTTATATCTTTTTCTTTTGTCTGTCAAAATAATGCTTATTCCGCCTCAGCTCTGTCATTTCAATCTAACGAAAATGATCCTTAACGCCGGTTGTTTATTAGTCACATAGCGACCCCCTCGCGATCGTCTATTGACATCCCTATATTATGTCATATAAAATGACATTTCCATAATAAAAATAGTTCATTTTGGTATATCACAGTATGGTTTAGGCGCTAGTAATGTTCACAGACGGACGGAAAGACAGACGGACGTTTAGAAAAAAAACAAACACTTTTTCCTTATCCGAGACCCTAAAACGAATATATCCGTTGAAATCTCGAAATCGATTTTCCGCATCATTACATAACTTTCTCTATACTGCGTGTATTACTATGTATACACGTACGTATACAAAAAAGTAACTAGTTGTGCTACAGAATGGCGAGACTTTCTCGTACTAGTTAGTTTTCTGATTTCTTTGGACTGGTCTACCGATTCGGTCTTGCCACATACTCTTGCCAGCAGCCATCTATCGCCGCCCAAACTACATTTTGTTTTCAATTTTTCGATTTTTTGGTGTCCTAACGGTACAATCGAAATATTGCTTTGATAATATTAAAGCAAAGTAAAACCTCGTCCTACATGGCAATTTTCATTGAAAAAATTGGAGCCATTTTTAAGAAAATGGCGTTATGCGTTACTGTAATGGAGAAATTTGAAGCGCTTTTTCACATAAGATTTTTGAATTTTCGAAAAACTTCATGAGAAGTCATTTGAAGCACTTCTACTCACAAATTACATTTGCGTAATTTTTGAAAAAAAAAGTATACCCTAAATTTAACTTTATGCCATATTAAACAGTGCAATTAGCAGTATCCGTTGGAAACGTTTGAAGAAGAAAAATTGGAGTCATTTTTGAGAAAATGTTGTGTGAGTGTTTCTGAAAATGCAAAATTTTGAGCTCGTAAATACAATAATGTCAACAAATCGCAGCTAATGTAAATGTTAAGATGAGAGAAGTAAAAATATTAAATTTTAGTAATTTTTGAAAAAACAAAAGAATCCAGCAAAATGACGTTTATGTCATCTCGTGGAGTACATTCAGCACTATCCCTATCAAAAGTTTAAAGAAAACATTTCGAGCCTGTTTGGAGAAAATCTTGTTTTTGTTGTTTTTTAAATTGCACATTTTGCACGCAATATTCCGTGAAAACTACTAAAAGTTTAAAAAATGTACAAGACCTTAATGAAATAAATAAATATAAATAACAAATTTTACTTAAAAGAAAAATCTCTATCATTAATTTTGTAGTTGTAGAAAGGCTTCAAAAAAAATTAAAACATTTGCTACCTTCGAAAATTCAGAGTAAACAGTGAAAAATCTATCTGTATGACCCTATATACACGTATACCAGAAAGTAAGTAGATGTGCTACAGGATGGCACAGACTTTCTCGTATTAAAGTATTCTAATTTCCTTGTGGTGGACTAAGTATTCTAACTTCCTTGTGGTCTTGCTCCCTTCTCTGGCCAGCTACCATCTATCGTCGCTCAAAGTAAATTTTTTGACATTTTCTCAACTTTTCGGTTACTTAATTGTAGAACCGAAATATTATTTCAAGAATATTAAAGAAGATTAAGATCTCGTCGTAAATAGAATTTTTCATTGAAGCCGTTTTTAAGAAAATGGTGATTAAGCATTTTTGTAAATGCGTACAGAATTTTTGTGAATTGATGTAAATTGCTGTAAATGCGAAATTTGAAGCACCTTTTCACAGGAATCTATTGAGATTTCGTAAAACTGCATTTGAAGTCATTTGAAACACTTCCACTCACAAATGCAATAAGGTATACAAATCGATGGAAATGCGCATATTAACGGCGTGATACTTATTTAAAAAAATTACATTTGTGTAATTTTTGAAACAGAAAATAATATACCAAACTAACTTTACTTCATATTATATAGTGCCATTACGATTCTCCGTTGGAAAAGTTTCAAGAAAAAATTTGGAGGCATTTTTGAGAAAATGGCGTTTGAGCGTTTCTGAAAATGCAGAATTATGAGCTCATTTTAACAGAAAACTGTTGATTTTTCGAGACTCTTTATCTGACATAATTTAAAGCACGCATACTCATAAGTACAATGACGTAAAGCAATTGCCTCTAATGTAAATATTCCATTTTTGTAATTTTTGAAGAAAAAAAGGAGCTATATACCGTTTATGTCATTGTATAGGGTTTATTTGGGACTAACCCCGCCAAAATTTTAAAGAAAAAATGTAGTGCCGTTTTGGAGAAAATCATGTGTTTGTTATTTTTTAAAATTGAAAACATTGCACGCACTATTGCACGAAAAGGTTTAGGCGCTACTAGTGTTCACAGACAGGCGGACGGACGGACAGAGAGACGGACGGACAGAGAGACGGACGGACAGAGAGATGGACGGACAGAGAGACGGACAGACAGAGACGGACAGACAGACGGACAGACGGACGGACAGACGGACGGACAGACAGAAGGACAGACGGACGGACGGACAGACAGACGGACGGACGGACAGACAGACAGACAGACGGACGGACGGACGGACGGACGGAAGGACGGACGGACGGACGGACGGACGGACGGACGGACGGACGGACGGACGGACGGACGGAAGTGTTTAAAACACTTTTTCGGTATCAGAGGACCTCAAAATGTGTAGTTCCTTTGAAATCCCAAAATCGATTATCCGCAGCATTACATAACTTTCTCTATACTACGTATATTACTCCGTACATGCGTATGTATACGAGAAAGTAACTAGTGGTGCAACAGAATGGCACGGACTTTCTCGAAGTAAATTATTTTAATTTCCTTGCTGTGGACTGGCTTTACAGTCTTGCCTCCTCCTGTCAGCTGCCATCAATCGTCGCCCGAAGTACATTTTTTGATATTTTCCCATCTTTTCGGGTTCTTAATAGTAGAACCGAAATATTACTTGAAGAATATTAAAGAAGTGTAAAACCTCGTCCTAAATAGAATTTTTCATCCAAAAATTGGAAGCCGTTTTTAAGAAATGGCCCTTAAACCTTACTGTAAATGCAAAATTGAAAGATCTTTATCACACGAATCTATTGAGATTTCGAAAGGCTTCATTTAAAGTCATTGGAAGCACTTTCACCCACAAATACAATAGTGGCAACAAATCGATGGAAATGTGGACATTAACGTTGCGAGAGATATTTAAAAAGAATTATTTTGGGTAATTTTTGAAAGAAAAAATATACACAAAAATGAACTTTAGGACATATTAAATAGTGTATTTAGAAGTCTCCATGGGAAAAAGTTGAAGAAAAAATTTCGAGCCATTTTTGAGAAAATGTCGTTTTAGCGTTTCCGAGAATGTGGAATTTTGAGCTAATTTTAACAGAAAACGGTTGAGTTTCGGTAACTTTATTTAACATTCTTGAAGACATAAACTCCGTATATTACTCCGTATATACGTATGTATACGAGAAAGTAACTAGTGGTGCTACAGAATGGCACAAACTGTCTCGTAGTAAAGTTTTCTAATTTCCTTGGTGTGGATTAGCGTTACGGTCTTGCCAATTCCTCTTGCCAACTGCCATTTATCGCTCCTAAAGTACATTTTTTGACATTTTCTCAATTTTTCGTTTTCCTGATGGCACGTGAGAGACAAGAGACAACAATTTAATTTTTGTAAATTTCCAAAAAACAATAGAATATAGCAATATTGCGTCTATGTCATCTTATGGAGTGAATTTAGCATTATCCCTACCAAATGTTTGGAGAAAAATTTGGTGCCGTTTTTGAGAAAATCTTGCTTTTGCAGTGTTTAAGAATTGCCAATATTGCATGCCATATTGCTGGAAAACTGCTAAACTTTTCAAAAGAATGTACATGATGTTAATAAAAGAACAACTTACAGACAACAAATTTCATTCGAAGGAAAAAGTTCGATCTTCAATTTTGTAGTTGTGGGAAGGCGCCGAAGAAAATTCAAACTTTTGCAAATTTCAAAAATTCAGAGTTAACCGTGAAAATCGGACCTATGCCATCTTACAGGTGGACGGACGTTTTGCTTTCAATTGTTTTTTCAGCTTCAAAGACCTACAAAACAGAGATTCTGGCTTCACCACGAGTTAGAGGATTCGTTCCCCTTAATTTAGCAACTAAATTTATCTACTTTTTCGTTATCCGGGCCCGGCAATGATTTTTTTTGTCGGATATCCGCCGGTTTTTCGCGCAGCATTACAGAACTTTCTCTACACTAAGTACATTACTTCGTATATACGTATGTATACGAGAAAGTAAAAAGGCAGTAATAAATTAACTTAATACCAGAACGACCTACGCCGTCATTTTGACGGCTCAAACTTATTCAAATAATGTTATCTTTATTAAAATGAACAGTAGGTCATTGTGATCGATGATGATGATGTGAGCCTGTTGAATTCCTAAAAGGGCAAGGGCCTCCTGTTAGAACACAAGGTTGGTTCCGCTTAACTCTTAAGCTGAACCAGTCCTTAACAGATTTTTAGTTTTTACGTTAACATTTACACTTTAACTATTTACACGCACTTATTCATATATTTCACTTCCTTTCACTGATATTGTTGATACGAGATTTTTAGTTTTTACACTAATATTTACACGATCTATTTACACGCACTTATTCACATATTTCACTTCCTTTCACACTAATGTTGATTGTCATTTGTTTCTGTTGAGCCTTCCATGCTCTCTTGAGTTTCCCTGCTCCTTGCTATTCTTGACCATATGTTGCCATAAACATTCTTAAAGACATCGTCCCATCTTTGTTTAGGGCGTCCTCTGCTTTTTCCCCCCCTGTTTTGGGTCTCTGGCTGTTAACCCATATGTCCATCTGTCATCTTTGAAACTTTCCACGTGACCATCCCATTTCCATTTCAGTTGTTGGGCCCATGCTGCTACATCCTTTAAATCGTTCTGTTTACCAATTTCTTCGTTCTTTATTTTATCCTTCAGTCTGATGTGCAGTATTTTCCTCTCCATATTTCTTTGACATTCTCTTAGGGATTTCATATCTTGTTGAGTTAAACTCCAAGTTTGTACTCCATATAATAATACTGGAAATACACAGCTCTCTAAGAGATGGAATTTTAATTTTCTGTTTATATTTTGGTCCTCAAAAATAAATTTCAAGGACCAAAATTTTCCCCAAGCTAGTCCTATTCTTCTCTTGATTTCTTTATTATTGTTATCATTTATTGTTATAGTTTGGCCAAGATAAGTAAATTCTTTCGCATAATCAATGGTTTTGTTTTCTATTTTAATTTTATGTTCTACGCAATTTGACATTAATTTGGTTTATGTTGGGTTCATCGTTAGCCCTACTTCAATACTTTTTTGGTATATTTAATTAATCATTTGTTGAAGTTCTGCTTTCGTTTTTGCAAACAGAACTATATCGTCTACGAAACGTAAATTGGTTAATCTTTTGCCATTTATGTTTACACCATAATTTTTGTCTGTCCATTTTAGTTTTCTGAAGATGCATTCCAGCACGCTGATAAATAATTTTGATGAAATTGGGTCCCCTTGTCTTACCCCTCTTTGTAATTTAAATTTTGGGCCAATCATTTCGGTTTTAACTTTCGAATAGCTATTTACATAAATTTTTTGCAGAATTCTAATATATTTGTGATATATCCCTAACTCTTCCAATGCGCGAATGACGCTCACATGCTCTACAGAATCGAAAGCCTTTGGGTAATCCATGAATGCCGTATATATTGGTATACTAAATTCTTCCGCTTTTTCCAGAATCTGGTTGAGAGATCGGAGAAGATCAACCGTACTGAATTTTGATCTGGAGCCTGCCTGATCTGGTGATTGACTTTCATCGAAAGTTTTCGTAATTGTTTTGGTCAGTATTTTAGTAAAAACTTTGTATGAGTTTGATAACAAAGTGAAGGGTCTGTCATTGTGATTACTTGACTTGAAATGAATTTATGATAGAAATTGTCGTGAAAATTCGAAAATACAACGAAGTTACCAGGACAGGCAATTCACTAGTGAGCAGCCAGAATTTTTATATTTATTTTTATGTCTATTGCATACATTCTAACTACTGTATTGATATTATAACCCAAGCGAATGTACATAGTTTTGACAACGCTGTGTTGGCAACCGTACGTTCATCGCTTGTTGGTTCAACTGGACGATTTGAAACGATAGCTGAGATGTTGGTACCGCAGAAAATGCAATATTGCAATATTACGTAGCTGTTTATAATAACGGAAGAAAGTATGTGCTGTTGTAGCTAGTTCCCTTAAGAGGCGAGTAGGCGTAGTAGATGCTCACGCGCGAAGGATTGTATTAGCTAAATAAATTCGTTTATTTCATTATCATGAAAGCTGCAACACTCGAGGTTTTCGTGTTTTTCAGTAGTAGAATTTCGCGTTTTAGAAGCTTTCAGTAGTAGAAGTTTTAACCTCAGAAAAGGATGTGTTAGCGAACACCCTTGCGCCGAGTAGTTCAAAGCTGTTGATTACTAGACAATCTCCATAATATAGCTGTATATTTCGTCGCCTGACGAAACATTTGCTTTGCGAGAGGGGATTTTTAGAAAACTATTGAAATCAGAGAAACTAAAGGGAAGGATTCCAGCTTATTATAAAAGCGAAAATGGTAATCTCAGTAAAATGAGATGTCGGAAGTTTAATAATGTTCATTGAATTGTGAACAATGACAATTTAATTAGGTGTCATAGGCTTTTTATTTAAAAATACTCAAAATCACAATATATTACCCTAAAAATTTCAAATACCATACGTAAATTGTACAATTATTGTATATGTGTTGAATTATTGTATACAGTTATGGCGTATTAATTGGTAGCTGTATCTATAGTTACCAAAGGAATAGCATCTAAAGTATTAAATGATAAAACAGTTTGAGGGAACCATTGTATTTAGCTAGAATGTTAAGAGCCGCAGTGGAATCTCATCCAATAATCAAGCAGGTTAATTGTAAATTAGGAAAATTATTGATTTAGTGGGTGAAGGTGAAACTGTTGAACAACATTTCCGCATGTATTTTTTGTTTTCATTTACAGAAACAAGGGTCAATTTTCTTTATTTTCGTAAAAGTGTAGTTTTTGGGCATGTTTTTGTAATATATGAAGGTTTTACATATTATAATGTATTGTATAATTTGAGTCAGTGGTATTATTAAGTTTTACTTTCCTTAATCTTCAAACGCAAACGTTTCGATTGTATATAGTTTTCTTAGAGGTTATCAGTGAATGAGGTGAAGCCACCAGGAGCATGCTGTACTCCTTAAATACAGTCAGCATCTGGGCTGTGCCAAGAATAGTGACCACTGGCCAATTGATGCGATTCTTTCCCTAGTGGACACAGCAGTTAACGCGCCAGGAAACACGAAATTATCAATCAATCAAAGAAAGAGAAGTAAAGGTATTTCTGTACCGGGACAAAAACCTTTTCTGCACCACCCTAGATTAAATCCACCAGCCCACCATTAAAAATCCACCAGCCCTGCTGCTAAATTTAGCATCATTTGATTGCGCATCCGGAAATCTTTGTTTAGTTGCTTGGATGGTAGAGCCAAACAAAATGTGATTGTATAGATTATCGATTGTTTTTCGTTGGCTTAATTTCACAGTCTCGGATGAACACATTCCTTATCTTTTCGTGAAATCCACTCGTAAGTCTCTGTCAAGGTAGCGAACTGTCGGCACCGCACGTTCTCAGCAGAACAAGCCAATATCGGCAGAACATGCTCAGTGCGCAGTTTGCTGATAATTTTGTCGAGTTTTGCTTTAATAAGCCCTATAAGCTCTCGTACAAAGAAGAAAATAATTTTAATTAATATTGTAACGAATATTGCGTCATCTGTCGGCACAACCTCGAACTACCTGTATGCGCGAATTGCGACATCTGCCGGCGTTCACTGAACTAAATGGTCCCAGAGTGTTCGCGGCGCTTATCGCAAAGTCCAGAAAATTCTCGTCGGCGCCCGCGAAGTATAAATACGCGGCGGTCGGCGACCGCGAGTCAGACCTGAAGTCTGAAGTGGAAGCTGAGGTGTGAAGTGTGTGCATCGCGGTGGAGTGATTGTGCTCAGTGCAGTGAACTATGGCCAGTGCATCGAACTGTGGTTAGTGTAAAAGAAGTGAACAGTGAAAATAAATACTCAAGAAAAGTGTAGTGTAAATAAATAATCAAGAGATGTGTGCTGTTTAAAGAATAATCACGTGAAGACTATCTCTACATAAATCAAGTGTTTTCAGTGTAACAATCTAAGATCCCCACGAACAATTTAGATGCAAAGAACAAACATAACAAGGAATGGCATGAGTAGGAGATGGAAAAACAGAAGAAAGCGGTGTCGCGCACTAATAATTTTTTTATAAATTAAAGAAGACGCGACAAAATCCCGATTTGGACAGTACAAACCAATAGCATTCATTTAGAGGAACATTTCAAAAGTTATTCGAAGCGAATCGCATCAGGGGTTTAAAAGATATGAGTGATTTTGAAAGTACACTTTAGACAATATAACGAGAGATTTTTACAGCCATTGTTATCATAAGAAAGGTAATGTAAAGAAGCGGTTTTTCCTAAAAATTAAGAGAACGCGTAAAGCGATTGAAATGAAACTTTCGGGATTAACAAAGAAAATCACGCGGAAAATTATGACATTACTCGCAACTCTGAAAAATATCGAGGGGCTGCAGTAAAGATGCCAATTGAAATTGTATATTTGGAATTTTTACGAGAGAACAATGATGCGTCGCGAGCGACGGAAATAAAGCAATTTTGGCGTTAATAAACATGAGGAGATCGTATAAGAAATAGTAATAAGATATAAATTGATAATTAAAAGTAGTAATAAAGAGAAATAGCCTGGAAAGGACAGAATTAAGTAAAATGGTATGATATTTTTGGTAAAGACACGTAAGCGATCGGTAAATGTTCCAGAAAAAAAAAGTTGAAGACACAACGCAACAATGTCAAAAAAGGATGATGCGTAGCAAGCTCGAAGTCAGACGTGGGGAGA
This sequence comes from Teleogryllus occipitalis, assembly GCA_011170035.1. NCBI lineage: Eukaryota > Metazoa > Arthropoda > Insecta > Orthoptera > Gryllidae > Teleogryllus > Teleogryllus occipitalis. The sequence continues at coordinate 298,739 of BLKR01001345.1, forward strand.
ATGCTCCGAAAAAGATAAAAAATTTAGTATGCAATTGTGCGAGAAACACGGTGAACATAAATGGATATAGTGAGTTTAGGCAATGATGTTCGTAATAACAATGCGTAACGCGGAAATATTTTATGTGTCGCAGTATATTCAGCAATAGGACATTTTGGAGGAAATGTAGCACGCGATAGACAGATAATCGCGTTATTAGTTGCGTAATGGAAATAGGATGATAGGAGAATGAAAGGACATGCCAAGAAGATATTAGCGAGTTCAAGAAAATTTTGGTAATGTGTGGGGATGGAGAAATGCTGCGGGAGGATGGATTTGGAGGATGCTGCGTAATATACATCGAGGACGGCGCGCAACAATGGTTTGCTGCGGATTACAGCGTTTTCTGCAAAAGGGAAGTTATGAAACTTTGTTTTTTTTTTGTTATGAAATTCACATTTTGAAGGAGAAGAAAGATTAAAATTAGCTTCTGTACAAGATCAAGTTCTGTCTTAACGTAAAATAGATTCAATAGATATACAGGCAGAATGCGCATTCGGGTGTGAATGAGTTTATTTATAATTGTCAGTATGAATGGAAATATTTTGGATTTTGTGTCATGTAATTTAAGGGTATTATATCGTTGATGTGTTTATGTGTTTATTTTGTTTGTCGTTAAGTGTTTTATGTGAGTCATGGGAGAGCAACGACCCCAGTTTGTATTTATATATATTTCAACTGAAATAACGACTAGCACAGGAATTACAGAAAATAAATGGCGAACATCACTTGGTTCGACATTAAATTAAACGAACGTAGTTTAATTGTTACATGTAGCTAGTTAATGACCTACGCCCACGTGCCCGAATAGTTGTTAGATCCTGTACAGGTCAGCCACAACCTCACACCCAGATTTTATGTATAAGTAAGAAAATATCGGAAGTTCTGGGGGGCAGCTAGTCGACGGGCAACCTTGGAGGTGGAAGCTGAGTATAACCAGGGCAATTGATAAGAGCGGGTTTTGGTTATTATTTTGGCGTTATAACGCCGGGCGATTATAAAGATTATAGTTGATCTAGAGCAGGTAGTGGTTCATTACTTATTTTGGTGCGCCTAACGAGGGGCGATTATATTTGTTTTATAGATATGAGGAGGACGGTTCATTACATCAGTCATTGTGTTAAGAAACAAAACAAAAGTTTTTGTTAAAATAATATCTGCATTTTAATTCACCACATAGAAACGTAACAATATTAATAATAAAAAATCGAAATGGAATGTTTAAAAAACATCTCTTCCGCGCTCGCACAATTTCAATTGCACAACTCTGCAGAGCATTGCATCGCCCTCTAGTGATCGAATCTTCATTCAGTTTTTGTATTAGATAGCTTGCCATTCTAGTATGAACACGTAGTTTAGTTACCCCTCCATTGAAAGAGGAATAAACAACGCGTTGAAGATGCTTAATAGAACCGCTGCGGCGCTAAACGATGCCGAGAGATCCGGAGACGTCTCCAGCATTCGTTATTATTTAACCATTGCCCTTTCGTCCGCGAATTGATTGATTCCTGATTCCGAGCGCGTCAATTGCTATGGTCATTAGTCCCGTAAGTGTAGTGCATGTTTCTTATCGCGGCATGAAATATCCGACGACTTGCAGAATTTTTCTCAAATAGGTGTCTCCCAGCAGCGGGGCACCGTCCTAACCGGAACAAGCTCTAAGCACTCGACTGCACTCCCGGCATGTGAAGTAATGTAGTGCATGTAAGTGTAATTGTGAGTATGACAATGTAGTGGAAGGAAAGATCGCGCGCGGTCCGTGGCCTGTTTGATAGAGTACTGCTCCGGCATTCGCCTGGTGTTGATCGGAGAAACCACGGAAAGCTACCGATCAGAGCAGCCGGCCGCTAGAATTCTCCTCCAGACAGCGACTGAATTGGACCTAGCTGAAAAGCTAGTGTCGAAAATCCTGCCACCGTCGGTATTGGAACCCTAGGGCCTCCCAGTCAGAGGCGCTGCAGTGACATCAGTTGATGCCCTGAGCCACCTCAGCCGGTTTCGTCTGCCGACGCGTAGGGCGCTCCGCGGTGACAGGTATACTATTTGGAACGATCGCTCTTGATAATGGTCGTGCCCAGGGTGGGGCAAAATAATTTAAATTTAGTATTTAAATGCTTCGTAAATAAGTATTTCAATAATCCTCTAAATACATGCGTGTTTAAAATACTTCAAATACTTAAAATAGAGTAAATGTAATATTTTTTATTATTAGCTTTTATTGCAACAATTTAGTATTGTAATTGTCAATTACAATAAATTTCTAATTGACAGTTATAAATTTCTCAGCAATAACACATAAATCTAACTTAAATAAACGGAATTTCCTTTTAAAGCGACCACTTTTTCAAACAGATCATCTGACAATAAACTCCTATTTGGCAAATGTACCAAACCCGCAAAGGAAAACGGTCGTTCAACTGGCGCGGGTGAACGTAAACTAGTGTTGAATAAACGCATTTTTGTTGTCTGATAATTGTCCAGCATTTTTAATGATTTTGAAGTATAATTTAAAAATGAAGAGAATTCAAATTCAACGGCTGAAAGGGTCTTTTCTTTTTGTTTCAATGAGGTTCATTCACTAGCAGAATCAAACAAAAAGAAACTATCCACGTTATCTTCATCTGTATTTCAAGCATTTTAAGTATTTCCTTTTTTAAATACCGTATTTTATGTATTTAAAACATCTCTAAAATACATGTCCAAAAGACTCAAAAATACAGTTATTCAAATACAAAATGTATTTAAAATACGTATTCCAAATACAAGTATTTAAATACAAGTATTTAAATACTTCTTAACCCTGTTTGCGCCTGAGGGAGCGCGCTGGGCCTTGCAGTCTCGAACGCGGCGGAGCGATCGGAATGGCGTGTCTTTGTGTCCGCTCCACCCGACAGCTCCCCGGCCTCGCCCGACGCCTACGCTCTCGCGTCTTCATCCTGCGCCGGCTGCTGCGCCACCTGTGGCCGAACCTAAGCCGCTTGGCGGATGATCCTTCGGCGCGAGGTCAGTGTCAAAGGCATTTCAGAGGCGGTTGATTACAACCCGCGTATGTAAGAGGTGAATGTAACAGCCACATGAAGCAAATGAAGACAATGGTTAAATTGGTATATAGAAGAGATTTTTAATTTTAACCAATATTGAAATCTTGAAAATAACATGTTTTGGAATGTAAACTCTAAGGCACCAAATTTCTGATGTTAGCTTCTGAATGACGTAGACTGGAATATCATGTATGAATAAAGGCGAGAATAATCTCATTAATTACGCACAACTTAATTCGAATAGAAAAATATATTTTTGTTGTAAAAAATATTATTGTATGTTGTAAATTTTGAAAGTCGAAATTTATTGAAAGTAGTTTCAATTTTTGTAGTAATTTTCAGTTGATTTAAAATAATTATGTCAATAATGGTTTATTAATCAATGTGGCAGTGTCAGTATGAAATATTTTGTTAATGTAAATATGACGGACAATCAATAGGAACTGATTAATATTTTCACAGTGGTTTATTGATGTCAATATAATTTTAACTAGAGTAGGTCTACATTGTTTTATCATAGTACTCCGGGTCGCCAGAATATTAATTTCCGAAAGGCATCTATTAGATAGGAGAAGGAATTAATTCTATCTACCCTCTCCCTTCCTTCCCCCAACCCGCCCTGCATCTTCCCACGCTGCCCCGTCCCGCCCCGCCCCGTCCCGCCCCGCCCCGCCCCGTCCCGCCCCGCCCCGCCCCGTCCCGCCCCGTCTCGTCCCGCTTCGCCCCAGTCCCGTCCCGCCCCTCCCTCTCCGGAGGAGTGCCAACCTTGAAGAAGACCACGGTATAATGGTCGAAACGACGGCATCACTGCCTACGAAGCGGCATCACCCGGACAGTCGAGAGCCCCCACATGATACAGGCCTCGGAAGCCTACGATTACATCTAGGAGATACCTTTTTGAAAAAACATTTATCACTCACTGGTTTGTGTAAAGAAACAACATTCATAGAATTTTTTGTCCTAAGGGCAGGCGGGCGGTCTCATCTCCGTTGGCCACTATTGAAAATGCTGACAAGGACATTTCACACAAAGTTCTGTGAAAATGATTCATAATCAGTGCAAATTGAGTTGGAATGGATACTAGTGTCTTTACTTGTCAGGCGTATGTATTTGTTGAAAAAGAGTTCTGTACGTCTGCCTACAACATCAGTAAATGTTACTCGTATTTTATGTGGCTATTACATTATTTCATCAGTTAACTTCCCATGCAAAAATAAATTTACTTCTATGTGTCGAAAAATTTATTTATAATCCATGCTAGGGCTATGGAAGTTTTATGTTGAGTTAGATTTATGAGTAATTTTTCGCATTTTAGCTAACATTTCCTGGAATTCAGGAGGAAAAAACACTATCAGTCAGTTGCAACTTATTTAAGGTAATTCAAATAGAAATACTTAAAATAATAATAAAAATATGAATAAGGAAAAACCATGAGTAACAATAT